>QQSS02180374.1:0-14386 GCA_003687565.2 Craspedacusta sowerbii
TCTGACGAACTCGGACGTAGATTCTGCTGACTGGCGTTGGACTATAACCACTAGGCCGGATGGCATTAGCCTACACGTAAGCTCTGAGATCCAAAACGAGGCCGCCTACCTATTGTGTTGCTACCACACGCTGATTGGTGGGACCTCTACTATTGTGGGAAAAAAAATGTCGCGGCCGGGTCTCTAAGAAGAGGGCCATGTCGTAACAGTGGCGCGATTGTAGTTCACGAATCTTCGAGCAGTGACCAGGCGTGCGAGCCTGTGACGCGTGTCAATGCGGCTAACTGAACACCCGACGACAGGCCTTTGGTTTGGCAGATTTACTGCACACAGGGGAAACTCCTGTCTCTTCAGCAATTTACTACAATAACAAACAACAACAATACACGATGTTTACAACAATAAACGATGTTCCCAACGGACTAAATTCCGATTTTTATCTTTGAAATGGATCCGCTTAAGTAGGTCATAATAGGATCTATGAAGCATCGTGCTAGACGTATATGTTTTTTGAAAGCTTAGCCGCTTTATTCTCATTCGTGCGAATCATGGCGTTTTGGCAAGATGAGAAATTTTCCTGAGCGGAGCCCTATATATCCTTACAATTTTACAAGCATGTCAGTTTATTGGCAACAAGTAGGTTAGTTTTCTTGCGAATGGATGCATTTTATTTTCATAAGCCGCTAACTTATTCTACCTTAATAAAACAACGTGCTTACCAGAATGAATCAGCTAAGTACAAAATAGGCCCACGAATGGCCCACGCACAAGAGTAACGAGAAAAATAAACTCTTGAGTGTATTTGATATAAATTTACTTCAAGACCACTTTGTATAAAAGCAAATGTACGTTGCCGACAGTCTTCGCTTTTCGCCTGCCTAGAATTAGCCACAATCACAACACTACCCTGTACCTATAACTTTGGCTATAAAGAAGGGACCTCCACTGGGAGAGGGCGTTTGTATATCGACTAGAGGACTATACTCATCGAATAGGACCAAATGCACACATGCCATTACTCAAGAAATCAATGTAATCTCCTTTGGTGGCGTCGATCAGGCGAACCTTTCTTGCCCAATTATTGTTATGACACGTCACTGCCAGTAGCTTCCTTCTACTGGAAGCAATTCGGTCTCTTTGCCATCCTCCATCTTTCATTATGGTGTACATGCGGGTTTACGTTACGTAATCCCCTCGTTCGACGTTCTTGCTTGCTATACTTTCCCGTTGGCTAGCTAAAGCGTTCTGCTTGCTCTGTGATATGGTGCTTTATGGAAAGGCCAGTGGCCTTCTAAAAGCACCATGCCTTGACTTCATGTGAATCTGGATTTGATGAACAAAGTTTTTATGTCGATGTGTCGAATATGACTTCACATTAAAATGGAAGGAATTACAATAAACACAAAGACGCAGCTATGACACTTACGAAAATTTTCGGAAGTTTGTTGAAAGTTAATTGTAAATGATTTATTCCAGATGATTATGTTTCTTTTACTATAAATGATACTATAAATGATTAATTTCTTTTACTAGAAATGATACCACTGCTCTTTACCGCATTGTTCTCGAACTAGTGGGAATCAGAAGAAACTCCTATGTTCCGATCAAAGACAAAAATGGAAAGATGCTGCTAGACAAAGAAGTGCAAGATGCCAGATGGGTTGAATACTTCGAGGAGACACTAAACCAGCCTGATCCACCGACCATATTCGACAACAAGCAGATCTGGAGGCCAACATGGAAGACGTTTCCCTCGCTGAGGTTGAAGCGGCAATCAAAGTGCTCAAGAAGAGAAAGGCGGCGGGCTTAGACGAAATTAGTCCCGAGCTTCTAAAACAAGGCGGGCGGTCGTTTTCCCAGAAGCTGCTCGTGGTGTGCAGCAGTTGCTGGCGGTCTGAGGTTGTTCCAGAAGACTGGCGGAAAGGGGTAATCGTCAAATTTTTTTAGAAAGGAAGTCCGACGGAATACAGCAACTGGAGAGGCGTCACCTTGCTCTCCGTCCCGGGTAAAGTTTTCTGCAGTGTCCTTCTGCGACGTCTTCGAGCGGCTGTGGACCAAAGACTTCGCGAAAACCAAGCTGGATTTCGAACAAACAGGTCGTGCCTCGAACAAATATTTTCCCTCCGAAATATCATTGAACAAAGCTTGAAGTACAAGCGCCAAGTTGCAATAAATTTTGTTGATTTCAAAAAAGCCTTTGATAGCGTCCATCGAGAATCGTTCTGGCGTATCCTGCAATTTTACGGCATCCCACAAAGGTTTATCGCCATCTTCAAGAATCTCTACCTGAATTCAAGCTGCGCAATCAAGACTGACACGGGCACGACAAAGTTCTTCAATATCCTGACGGGGGTTCGCCAAGGTTGTATCCTCTTTTATCTCACATTTCCTATTCTTAATCGTCATTGACTTCGTGCTAGCCAAGTCAACAAATGATCCTCGCTATGGCATTCCCTGGTTTGACCAGTCGCGCCTGACCGACCTTGACTTCGCAGACGACATTGCCCTGTTGGCTGAGAACACGGAATCTCTCCAGGAAATGACCACTGCATTGGAAGCGCAATCCAGCAACGTCGGGCTACAGATAAGCCATGAAATGACGAAATTGAAGCAGTACTGCGACCTCGCCCTCCCCGATCTGTTCCCGATCACCGTCGGACAACAGCAGCTGACAGAAGTGGACCAGTTTACATACCTGGGCAGCCTTATCAGAAATGACGGCGACTCGGAGGTGGACGTGGTGTGCCGGATAGGGAAGGCATCAGCAATCTTCAACCAACTACGACCAATCTGGGCAAGCTCAACCATCACCCGCTCCATAAAACTTAGGATGTACACTACCATCGTACTGCCCACGGCAACGTACGGCTGCGAAGCATGGAAGGTGACTGTGGCAGTGACGCGCAAGCTCGACGTGTTCCATCAGCGTTGCTTACGACGCATTCTGCGCATCACTTACCTCGATCGCATTACCAACAGGGAAGTCTTGCATAGAAGTGGCATGCGGAGGCTGAGCACAATCATCGCCGAACGAAGACCTCGATTCGCTAGGTAAGACTATAAATTAAGAGCACACGTCGTTTTACTTAAGCCCTCAATTTTTATTTATTTATTTTTTTGTTTTTTGTCCGTTTAAGATGACTTGGTACTATTGCTCACAGTACAATTACCCCCATTTACAAGGACACAATGCAATAGTGTGTAAGTATCTCCAATGGTAGTTATTTATATTTTTATTAATTTTGTTATGATACAGAGAAATTTTTAATTTCATGATGTGCTTTGAAGGGTTTGAGATAAGAATATTTCACCAAGAATTTAGATTTTAAAGCAACATTTTAGTAGTAAAACGACACCGCTTAGTAAAGTCTCATTTAATTTGAGAACTCGTGCGGAGAAACAATTACAGGAAAAGGTCAGTAAAATGTTCTCGGTGGGGCAAGTCTATTCGTGGGTCAAGAAACGCGAGAGTTGCCCTTACGCAGCCTTTGAAAGCGTTGCTATGTTACTTTTTCAGATCTTATAAAAGAGTACGCTTTACTCGCATGAACAGAAATGCTGGACTCATACAATCAAAATTCTTTACAAGAAAACTTACCGTCTATGGCATTTTGAGAGTTTTGTCACTATTTTTTCAACAGAATTATAGAATTTGCGATTGGCTACGTACAACTGGGTGATCTTTGCCGCAGTAAATTCATAATTGAAATTGCAGCCAGTGGCTTTTATACGTTGTTCTTGCACGCAGAGAAAATTCCGCTAGCTAAAGCTGGCCAAACTTGCACAAATTTATTTATTTTTCAGTACGCAGTATTGCTACATATGTCTTTAAATATACTTCATACGCAACAAAGCATTTATTTGACAGTGCTTAGTTACTCTTTTAGCGAGACATAGAATTCCTAACACTACATTTCTTTAATGAGAAGCGGTGTAATAGAGCAAAAGGCCTTCAGCATTAAAGTTAGTGCCAAACTGGTGTGAGAATACACGACAAGAAACCATTTTAGCTTCACTGCCAGATGTGCTTCCTCAATATCCCGAGATTAAGAACTATCTGCTTTTAACATCAATGATAAAAAAGTTAACGCACCGTGATGCTTAAAATCAAATTCATATTAGGATCCCGTCCTAGAACGAAGCGCTAAAATTTTCCCTTTGTACTGATATTGCCGGACCTACTTTTGACAGGACCATGTTTCTTTTTTACCATGTTATCTGCTGTTACGGAGGCTTTTTCTATCAAGTGGCGACTAAATGGACGTACACAAGTCTAGATTTCAGACACTTATACACAAAATATTGACCCAATGAAAAGGAGAAAAATGTCGTCACGACTGCGCTAAAAAGCATGAATGAAAAGTTAACTATCAAGCGATAGCAGGCTTATCCGTGAGTGAATTAGCTTTCCTCGGGAAGATTAAGAACAACTATAAATATGATTCTCTTTGTAAACACGATAAGGAAATACAAGATGCCACGAAGAATGGTCTTCGCCATGAAGAACAATTTCTGCCGCCATTCTGTTGAAATGTTGAGAGGCCTTTGGGTTGTCCTTATTTAATGTATTGTTAATCAAAGAGTTTATTTGCGGACGTGGTCGTTGGTTGCTGTAATTGCCTTGGGTGGCCAGGTGATCGTGGTTTAACAACCTATAGAACTAACTATAAATCCAAGCCAGCTAAAGTTTGTGCGCAGTCAACCAAGGTGGCAATCGGACACACTGCAGGAAGACGCCTGAACTTCGCTCAAATCTTTCGGGTCGCTTTTCTAGTTCGTGCGCCAGTTGCACTGAGAGAGCGATCTTGTCCTATCTTAAAAGATGTTTTCTAGATTTAGTGAAGTTGCAAAAGGCAATCTTTTTAGCTCACCATTTTCGGCATCATGTGCTGAAAAAGAGTCGATAGTAGACATTGCTCCGGCACGAAACCTGGCAATGGCTGCTGGAGCAGGTTAGTTCCATTTGGATTTTATTCCGCTCGATTATTTCAGATCTATGCTTTAGCTGCCCTTTCAAACTGAAGTGTGCTCTCCAAATATCCGTATCAAATTATAAATTCGTTTCTCCGCCTAATCCATTTGCAATTCTTTTTGTAGTTGCTTTACACATGATTGTCAAGCATGTCTTATTTTTTTAAACTACTTTCTACGATCAAACTTTAAAACATATCTCCTTGGCTTGTTTAAAACCATGATAATTGCTTAAGAAGATTGAACTCCCAAGGGGCTCCTGACTGACATGTTTGTTGGATGTTGAACAGTTCATTCAATTTATTATATTTGGGCTTGTGGTTTCTGCTGCGTTTTTCAAGAATTTTGATCAGCTCTGCACTGTAAGGAGTTTTTACTTCATTTAAAATTAGTTAGGAATCGATAAACCATCTTAAATCTTCATGATGGCAGACTATAACATTGCACTTTGATAGATCCATGTTATGAGCTCTAGATAGAGCATATGCCTAAAACTATGTTTACCACTTCCTATGTTT
This sequence comes from Craspedacusta sowerbii, assembly GCA_003687565.2. Lineage (NCBI taxonomy): Eukaryota > Metazoa > Cnidaria > Hydrozoa > Limnomedusae > Olindiidae > Craspedacusta > Craspedacusta sowerbii. The sequence continues at coordinate 5,490 of QQSS02180374.1, forward strand.
TTGGTTTGTTTTAAGAAATGGAGCAGTTTGAAACTAGTATCCTCAGTTCTATGCAATGAAGTACTTGTTTTGCTAAGCCAGTAAGCCAGTAGGCTGGTAGTAATCGGTTGCGCTTTACGGGATGCTAAAGAGAAATGTAATGTGAGCTGCATTGCAGTATAGAGAAGCGCAAAGCTCACAAATAAAGTGTGGCCTCGGTTTTGGAAATGTTGTTTCTAAAATTGAGTCACCCATATTAGTGAGACTTATCATGTTGGCATGTCAATATTTGCCATGAATTTTTCATCCCCATCCTTGCTACATTTGCAGATGGTGGATGCCGATCTCATTTGTAAGGGTGAGCAGTGCTGGCCCAACATTCTTTGGTAGATGGGCTTGACACCAGACCTGGCTTGATTCACTCAGCTAATGATGATGGAACAACAAATTTATCAGCAACATCTCTCATTGTCTAACATTGTTGTGATGGGGACTTGTAATGAACATGTTCCTGAATGTGCGCAAGGCAGGGTTGATGTTTCACAGTTTAAACTTTCAGGAATTGACTAGAGCACATGTCTGTATTTGTTTGAATTTTTTTATTCCTAATTCGTATTCTAAAATCATTTTTCATTTCTTCAGCTCTATTTTTCTGCTTAAATTTTAGACACTTACAGTTGTGAGTTTGGATCTGGAACATACTATGCATATTGTGGTTTCGGAGGAATCCTGTCGTGCGGTTTAACACACACTGCCGTGGTTCCACTAGATTTAGTGAAATGTAGGATTCAGGTAATGTTCTTGTTGCTTTGTTTTTTTAATTTTTAAAAATCATATGCTACACAGACCAGAGATTTTTTGAAGTTTTTTTTTGCCTGAAAGCAAGACATGCTTTATCAATTGAATGGGTGGATATGGGTGCCAATAACTTGGCTAGATATTTCTATTATAAAATTTCTTACGCTAAGTAATGGTATGGTTTGCAATGAAGCAAAAGACCATGACGGCGGCGGTCAAGTCGAGATATCTCTTGACTTCCGTGAATTTATGATTTTTTTCTTGGTCCGTAAAGTTGTGGTTTAGTATCAGATTCTATTCATCGATATTGTGTGCATCTTGCAGGTCAACCCGACGAAATACAAGGGCATATTTCAAGCTGGCAAGCTGACTGTGAAAGATGGCGGTTTGAAAGCACTCTCCCTCGGCTGGGCTCCTACCTTAATTGGTTATTCTATGCAAGGCTTATGCAAATTCGGCTTCTACGAGGTTTTTAAGATTCTCTATGCAGGAGCCATTGGCGAAGAGAATGCGTACACGTACCGCACGTCGCTGTACCTAGCAGCTTCCGCCAGCGCGGAGTTCTTTGCAGACATCGCCCTTGCTCCAATGGAAGCCGTGAAGGTGCGAATGCAAACTCAGGAAGGATTTGCCAACACTTTGAGACAGGGAGTGCCCAAGCTCTATGCGTTGGAAGGAATTAGTGGGTCAGTTTTGGTTTGCTTGAGTTTTAGTGCTTCTCATCCCTATCGTTGATTTTGTCCTCTGGTAGATAGTTTTGGCGCGTTCCGTGCTTAATGGCTAGGAAGAAGCAGCGGATACTTAACCGGGAGCGGATGGAAAGTTTCTGTCGGTTATCTCTTTAGCTTATAAGATTGGACATACTGGCATGGCCAGTGTAAGACGCAGGCGTATCAATCGAGCAAGCTAGTAGCTATCATTTGCGTATGGGACTTCAAGCGCCACCACACATAAACCTATTTGCATATGGGACTATAGGGGCAACACACATGTTTTGCGGTATCTAGTTGGAGATGTTCTTTTAATTTAAATGATGTGCTTGATTTTCTGTCCCCAATCAAGGAATTGTATCTAAAATAATCGCAGAATGAAAATCACCGAACCTTTCAGAGATCTGGCGAAGAAGAAGATGATTACTTAGAAACCGACTTAAGCACAATGTGTGTGATGTGCGGAAATTCGATTTTATGAATAACTAACATAAGTAATATTATGAACAAACCAAGATAATGCTAGGAACAAGAACAAGAAGGAAAACACCTGCTAGAGGAATTGTTGAAGATAGGACTCACGTTTTGCCATCTTTACCATCATTGGCAGTACGTTATACTTAAGCATACGCTTTTAGATCACAAAAAGGTACTGTAAGAAGTGGCGAACTATGTCAGGAAACCGATTGTTTCCGGAATGAAAGTAACATTCCCTCTGGGTTGTTAGTCTCCTGGGCAGACATGATCACGATTGATAGTCAATACGTAGTAGACAACTCAAACAAAAAGACAGCCGTGTAACACGAGCATATGAAACTGGCTGGTAAGCATCTGACGAATAACTCTCGTCATAGCAGAATATTAAATCTAACAACAATAAAGACAACAACTGCAAAGGTCTCTTCCCAAAAGTGCGTATTAAAATTTACGGAAGAGTTATCAGAATTATCACACAATGGGAAGGAGGGCTCTTCTTTGCTAAGCTATTCAGAGTTGTAGAGCCTCCCTTAACACTTCTCGAGAGAAGTACGCGAAATCAAATTATTAAAGCGATTGCGTATAAGCATAGTTCCACAGCTCCTGTCACCGGTTGACAAACGCGACATCTAAGGAGAAAATTGGCTAGCAAATATGGAGAATGGCGCACCGAACTCGTACAATAATTGTGCGAAGGAGCTCCAACCAAGACCCCATTTCTCTCACTAGCGTTGTTTTAGGATTTGATTTTTTGAAACTGATGCTTGAAGTTAAATTCTTCCGGTAACATCGCGTTCATTGTCGGTCTTGATGTGGTTCCTCCGATTGTTCAGCTTGGAGGCGTCAATAATTTGAATAATTTGAACTGAACTTAATGATTTGTGAAGAGATTTAAGGAGCCGGTTATTGTGCCCGTCTTGCATTAAAAAAATAAAAAACTTAGAGAAAGAGTTTGCTCGATGGCATCTTCGAGCGCCTGTATTATAACGGTCCGAGGGTGCACATAGGATCTTATTTTAACTAATACGCCGTTTGCTATCGTAAGCTGTTTTGAAAGTTCAGACATTTTCAGGGGCAAAAGCCCTAAATAGAATAACTGTATCGTTAGCAAACTGTTGTATAAGGACTATGGATTGTGCCGAAAATCATTAATGTAGATGAAGAATGACAAGGGGTTCAAAAGCATCCTTGGCTGACATATAATCAACAACGCGGACATCGGAATTCGGGTTTTCAAGGGCTTCAAACTGGGTTCTTATGTTAAGATATTACTTTAACCAATTTTAGGAGGCCCCACGAGCTCCTTGTATTTCTAGTTCATTTAAAAGAATGTCTTTTTGCTCTTGTCGAATGCTTTTCTAATTTATCCATAGTTACTGATACGAAGGTCCTTCCTGTATTATAAGTATGACTTAATTAAACGCATGGTTGAGTATTGCTTACTTTGCAAAATTGCAGGTCGTAAAGTTATCGGAACTTTTCGAAGAAATTCTTAAGACACGCCCTCGTCGTTTTCTCGAAAACTTAACTTATATTCGGGAAATAAGCTCCGCTCACACTGTCATAATTAATATCAGTAATTTTGTCTGTAGACTTTGGTATTTTGCGTTCTTTTCTACGGGGTTTCAGAATTATCAAGTTAGCGAAGCTATTTAATCGTAAGAGTGGGAAGTTGCAGTAGATGCGTCATAGTTAAGTAAATTAAAAATGAATTAAACAGTAATTGTTTCCAATCCGTCCACCTTGCTCATCTTACTGAAGATCTTGAATAAGCATTAGTTGTTGAAGTCTGCGGTCAAAATCGGATGCTTATGAGTAGAACCAATAAACATGTTTTGTAGTCTGCCCTGGTCTATTTCGTAACAAGTTTTCTTAAATGCGTTGTTCAATCGAAAGCTTTTTTTAAGTGTCATACCGTGCATAATTGATTTGATAATGTACAAATCTCTAGGTTTTCTGTATCAATGAATTGATATACGTTAAGTCCAATATTTTAGTACATAACCAAAATTAGACGATGGAGTGTCTGAAATTCGAATTACTTTGAACTTGACATTAATAAGTTAAGAAGGTTGCAGTGGATGGTCTAACCGCGCGGAACGATGTTATGGGGTCGCAAAAACAAATCTTGCAAAGCTGTGGGCTTTGACGCCTTGCATGATCTGTTTTGCAGGTTCTACAAGGGGCTTCCACCGCTTTGGATGAGGCAGATCCCATACACGATGATGAAGTTCGCCTGTTTCGAACGCACCGTCGAGTTCCTTTACAAGTACGTGGTGCCGAAACCGCGATCAGAGTGCTCGAAACCTGAGCAGCTGGTCGTTACGTTCGCGGCCGGTTATATAGCTGGTGTGTTCTGTGCCGTCGTTTCGCACCCGGCCGATACAGTCGTGTCGAAACTGAACAACGACGTCGGAAGCACGCCCATTCAAGTAGCGAAGCAGCTCGGCATGAAAGGTAGGACTCTACTTCTTTATGACTTCCGTTTGACTTTATCTGTCTTGCTCATGTATGCTGCAGAGTATAAAAAATTGATTATGTTTGGTCTGGGTAGATTAGTTATTCGCATAAATTATTGGCGCTTCGCATAACTTAGCTCGGCTCTTCCGCGTTAGGTTTATGGAAAGGTCTCGGACCTCGTATCATAATGATCGGCACGCTGACGGCTCTGCAGTGGTTCATCTATGACAGTGTGAAAGTGGCCTTCCGCCTACCGCGACCACCCCCTCCCGAGATGCCGGAGAGCTTGAAGCGAAAACTTGCTCAGCACGCTGCTTGAGCCTGATTTACCAGTTAAATCTCGAAACGAAACTGGCTCTGCTTGATTGCTTGTTTCTTGTGCATGTTTATTTCGTGGTAGTTATCGAGTTGGATAGGTTGAGAGCGAAGGGTTCCGTAAGGTAGCCAAAACCTTAACCCTGACGGTGGTCGATGCCTGTGTATTCATGCTTAACGGGAACTTATCCATCGCGTATTAAGCTAGGGATTTAACTTGTGCAGCGCTCTCGTTTGTTGAATTTTTTATCTGAGGAATGCTGGAACGAATTGTTAGATGAATTCTTGTTGTTATCGTCAACTTTTCGCGCATCGTCTTCTTGTGAGTTACTGAAATTTTGAAGATAGTTAAATTGTGAGTGGTTGAAAATATTTATTTGAAAATTGACTTCGGGCAACCATCGTTTCCGCGGTCGCCTGTCCGTTCGTGTTCTCGAACTAACCAGTGCGTCACAAACGTATTGGATTACCCATGAGGCTTTGCGAGGTGGAACTTCAACTTCATGGTTAAGATCTTTGGATATGTGCAACCATTTAAGCCCCTTTCCTTGCTCCAATCTGGTGAATAAGGCTCCAAAACATTCCTTCTATTCGGTACACTATGACAAGGATGACCCTTTAGGCTCGCGTGGGTGAGGTGCCTGCTTGATCCTGGAGTTATCGAAGTGATTGACTTCGGCTCTCGTTGTACAGCGGAATGAACTGCTACGACGTTTTATGGCTTGCGGTTGAGTCGATCGGTCTTCCAGTGGTACTAGCCTTGTGAATCAATGACTAAATGCATGCCTTGTCCATGGAGGTGACACGTGTTGGTTAGGGATCCAATACTAATAAACCTGGACGACGGGAAAGGTCACTTCGTTTTCAAGTCTCGCCAAGATTACTGAGCATTGTTAAACATTGTTTGCCTGGCTAAGCGCGCTAGAGAAATTTAGAAGTTGCCGAATCCAATAAATGTCACGCATGCATCTTGACAAGAAAGACTGTAATATATTTGGCGAGGAGTTGCCATAGTTTTTGCGAAGCAATCTTGTTTAACAGATACATGAATCACCACGGTAGATGATGATGTTTGATGAAGATCGTAGTGTGTGTGTTTTGTTTGTTTGTTTGTTTTTTGCTGGATTACAATGGCAGGTTTGACGGCAGATTCGGCATTGTAGGCAATCGAGGTGACCTGCGACATTTTTTACAAAATTTTCTTTTGCTAGTGCGGCTTGAACGTCGCATCTACGTTCCTGAGCGTTCCAAGCCTCTCAGTAAATTGTTCTTTTCCATGTCAGATAACTATTTTTCTACAGCGATATTTTTTGTGTAGGATAGATTCCAGGCTCTCGTAGAATGGATGCGGAGACTATTCCACCGTAGGAATAGTCTTGTGCACGAAGATAAAGAACACTGCTGTTCGCCAACACTTCATATGTTCTTGTTTTTACCCTTGCTTCAACTTTACAGTTTGGACGCTTTATATACACTCTTTAGAAACTAGACTATTACCCCACACAAATTACAAGTTATTTAAATACCATTAGAAATAATAGCTGATAAATAGAAAGCACAAGCAGATAACTACTGATGACGGGAAAACACGAACAGAAAGTACACATACGAAAGTGACTAACTTTCAGGAGGAAGTCCACCACATGGTAGTAGCTAAGCCCGTTCTCGACAATATTTTCAATATACGCAGCAGCTTTCCGAGCCAACAATAATTTATTCGTGACTTAAAATGTGCATTTTCTTGTGCTAGATAGGGGTGTCTGCGTGATAAGTATTGAAGGTCAAATTGTTGCTAAACATCAGTATGGTCTAACCGCAAAATTCTTTAAAGATTAGACGGACTCGCGCCGCCACATTACGTAGTGTGGAAGCCGTGCAGCCTTGGAGAGATAGGACAGGATCAGCAGTTCTGAGCTATAGCTGCAGCGAATGAACAAGTTACTGACCAGTGACCACTCCACGAGACAGACGCTTCTGAGCAGCGATTGACTTCCTTGCACTTCTTTTCTTACACGGCCACACATTGAAACTTTCCACTACTTTTTGGCCGGCCAGTTATCGGTACCTTACCGGCGGATCAGAACTTCCTTCGTTCGTTGTCTTAACTATTAAAGATTTTATGCTAGTCTTTGCCCAACATTCATGCCTTTTAAGTGGATAATCAGCTTCTGCTATGGACACTGGTGGAAGCCACGTGCGACTCCATCCGGGTACATCTGACCAGAAAAAAGGGTACTGTTAATTCGATGACAGAGATTTTGCCTTGCTTTAGTATAACTATGTCCGGAATTTTCAACGCGAATAGCAGCGATGGGTGGAGTAACTAGAGCCTGGCATGTCTTCGCATATTTCCGCGTCCCCATCCCCCACCTCATAAAGGTATTGGACAATTCTTTGCAATATGGAGTTGTGACGCCATCTGTTTAAGGCGCACTTGCACCACGAGAACACGTGCAGCTGGGTATGGATTTCGCCGCAGAGCTTGTATTTCCCTTTGTCGGTCATGGTCCAGCGTTTCAGATAGGAGCCGTTGGCAAGGCTAAAAATTAAGGCTTGCTTGGTAGCCGTGCAACAATCTGACCATTTCTGCAATGATTTAGTAGTGCATTGGTCTTTTAGATGACCTATAATTTTGCACTGCTCTATTTTGTTGTTTTCAGCATTCCGGCTGCTGGCAAGACTTACGATTTTGTCATGTTCGACATGGTTATTTGTTGTTAAATTGCAAATTTGCCGCACTTCTTCGCTTCTTGAGAAGCTCAGCAATCGCCGAACTGATAGCTGACATTCCTCGTATAAATGGGGTGCCCGTTTTAAGTTAAGGCTGAGATCTTTGACGGTGAAGGTAAGGTGGGAAATACTGCCACTTATCGGGATTTGCAAACATTTGCTCACACTATTGGAAATAAGATTGTCGACATTCCTTCTCACCCACGTGCTGTTTAAGTCCTAGATAGAAAAATCTCCAGCGCAATTTGGAGTAAACAAACTAATTGACAATCTTCATCTTAGAGAACGGTTTGATTGGCATGAGATCAATTTGTTCAGGATACTGTGAGACGTCATCTAGAAGCTTTGCCTTAACATTATCACAGTTTCTACTGAAGCCAAACTTGTTACTGAGGCAATGGAAGCCTTCATCTATGCCATCTGGGGGCACTCGCTGATTTGCGATTCCTATGTTTGGTTTGTATTGCAGCGAGCGCGAGCCTAACTTGTTTTTAAGCCGAACGTGTGACTTTTTCAACTCGTATATGATGATCCGCGCACGATGCCCATTTCGCGAAGAAGTTGTACAAAACCTGGTTGTCTTCTTTGCTTGCCGTGATTGTTCGCAGTGCCATCCGCGAACTGGAACTTTCTCGGCTTTTATGCAATTTATCAACGTGTTCACAAGAAGATTAAATAGTAGCGGCGAAAGGCTGGGCACAAATCGGATCCGTGAAGAATAACCTAGTTGCAATGGAGACCTGGAAGCCTTGGCACAAACTCCGTATTAGCCTAACTATATCCGGAGGGACGTTTCTAGCACTGTGCCTCCAGGATGTTGTGGTGCACCTCTCCAAAGGCGCTCTGAGCTCGGGCAGAGTGATGACTAAGCATTATCCTAGCGTTGTTGATCATGAACGTCATGGATTCCGTGTGTTCAATTGTACCTGAAATGTCGGACCAGAACCCCGTTAGGAATGTGTCTTCTATGACGTCGCTGGACTTCACGAAGCGATAGATGCAGTTTCGCAAGATGGAGGTAAATATTTGCGCCCAAAAATCGGATCCAGTGTTATTAGTCGAAAGTTCGAAGGCTGATCGGCTAGGCCGGATTCATGAGCGAGCATGGCACTACCATTTTTTTCAAGCTTCAGGGAAGATCTTTGGCTCCCAGCAAACTGTCAGAATCTGCCATAGGTACGTCCTTAGCACAGGGCAGTGCTTAATTGGATGAATATTGATGTGGTCTAAAGGACAAGGGACACTTTATTTCGTTTTTCGAATGACCCCAGTCACTTCGTTGTAAGTTGGAGGGCTTATGTAACATCTGACGACAATTCTACCCTCTCTATTTCACGCACACGCACAGACCTGCGCAGCCTATCTTAGGAAATAGTCACCTAGACTTCCTTACCACGCGACCTTAGATGCACCTAAGCGTCCAAGAAC
>QQSS02180385.1:0-14384 GCA_003687565.2 Craspedacusta sowerbii
TAGTAGTAGTAGTAGTAGTAGTAGTAGTAGTAGTAGTAGTAGTAGTAGTAGTAGTAGTAGTAGTAGTAGTAATGGTGCCGACTGATTGCGCGCTTTTCGGCTGATTATACGTTTGAAGAAGCCGTTTATTCAGGCCACCGAATAGACACCATGGACTACGCCACCAGTGAAAAAATGCTGCTAAGTGATCGGAAAGTGGCTTCTTTACTCCAATCTACATTAGGACGTAAGTGGGTGTCGAGCCAACTACAGGAAGTTGTAGGGTGCTTTCGAGATCAGATACTCTACTTATTTGATCTGCCGGGATAATCAGGAGCGGGGGCGCAGTACCAGTCACAAGAGCTTCAAGAAATGCTAAGCCACCACATCTGATGCAAAGCTTTCGAGAAGGCTTAAATATAGCTTCGACAGCCTTGTCCAATCTTTCAGAGGAGGTAAGATTTGGTCGCAGATTTCTAACTACGGACGTTTCAGATGCCTTACATGAAGTGCAACTAGAATGAAACGAAATCCAAATATTGCCAAGAGGTGATCTCGCGACAGGCTCGAAAAATAATTGTGCTTCGCTGCCATCCATGTCGCAGGTTTGATGCTCACAATTGCCGTTTCCAAAATGTCTGTGCCAATTAAACTTTGCATCCGTGACATTGCCTTTTTGGAATAACATCAAAGTACACCTTATAATATCCGTATGCTCTCCTTGTTGATTTTGTCTCCTTCTAACATTGTTGGGTAAGTAAGAGAAGCATCAAAAATGACAGTGGGCCGTCAAGGGAGCAAGTATTCGCTAACGTGAGCCCATGCGAGGTTACGCATCCCCATGCTGACAATGCGAAGGGTTGAACTGGTTGCGTCGAAACATAGTGCAGTTGTTCGATCGCTCAGAATGTAATCATCCTACCACTTCTTTCAGCGTTGCTTGAATGGCTAGGTGCAACAACTGTCGGAGCAAAACGCCGTGGATTTGAATTCAATATTTCTATATGAATATCGTAGGCATTGCTAACTGCTTGAATCATAATATGATCAGCCCAGCTGGCAGGGTCCATATTCTCGTCAATAGTTAACGTCATTTGCATCCACAACATCACGAAACTCGTCGGCATGGTTGATGGTGTAATCGACAGCGCGCAGTCGCGCCTCGCAGTATCTGTCGGCTGATCCAAGCATCTGGTGTGCAACTGCGTGATAAAAACAATTTCCGTCTCCTGCCATGTCGACAAGTTCCAGATTACATCCAGTGTGCGCGATGTCAGGGCGCTCACTGCGAACCAGGATTCCCTGACAAAGCCTTTGCCATCGTCATACCTGACTTTATAATAACTGCCTTTAACATTTGTGACAACTCCAGGAAAGCTTAGCAAGCGAGAACTTCCTTTCTGAATTGTTTTTTGCGCTTTGGCAGGCTTCACGATAACTCCTGCCCCCAGCTCGTACTTTGATGTCGGATGGCGCCGTTGATGCCGCTCAACCATTTTTAGGGACGACTTGCTTGAGCACAATTTTGCCTTGACACGAACAGCATTTTGGTCTTCCTGCCAGTTGCCAAAGGAAGTCACCGCTGTTTCTGCATTCGCTGGAAAGCTTTCTTGGAAAATTTGATCCACGTTGGGTTTGCGCTCAAAAAACACTTCAAACGGACAGAGACCACCCAAACATTGATGCGTGCCAGTGTTGTACTGGAAAGCATACTCGCTTAAGTGGTCGCTCCAGAAGTCTAACGGAAACGTCAGCAACGGTAATCAGAAAGATTATTCTACTTCAAGATTGTTTGAAACTCTAGTATCCACGCTGCATGTATAATGATGAGGATTAGAGGGCGGCGTTATTACACGTTATTGAACTGACGTCCATAACGGAACGGTGTCCTTACAGGTAATTGTAATTCTGCTTAAAAAGAGTATTTCCTTGGTTAACTTTAACTTTATCATGATCACAAACCCATAATGACAGAACGCTTTAAGGGGTTGTTTCCATCAAGCTGTACGTACACAAAAAACTCTAGAATTAAATACCTGGTCCTCGATCCAAATCAAAGCGTAGCTTCTTCTTCCATATGCTATGGCTTTTTTCTATTCTGCACTGGCTCTGAGGGTGAAATGGCGAGCTCTTTATCCACCTTGGTTCAAGAACATCGACCATCTCTTGAAAGACGCCTGAGATTAAGAATTTGCATTAAAATGATTTCAGACAGCTAAAATATTAGAGCGGCATCTTCTGGCGTCTTCCCCGTCATTGGTGGGAGTACAACAAAGCGAGAAAAGACGTCCAAACAAGCAAAGGCATATCGATAAGTTGTTCCACCGGTCGTAGATGGCATCTTCGAAAGGTCAACCAAATACGCTTTGCAGGTATGGGCCGCAGTTTCGGCTTATTGAGAAAGACCGGGAACTCTTCGCAGTGCTCTCGGAAGCTGTTAAGCTACTGCTGAATCTTCGGTCTTGAAAATGTTAGCATAATGCTGGCGAATGCGAGCCCATAACTTCAATGCGTTTTTGCCTTTGAACTTTTTGTAGAAGAAGGATATTATTTCGAACACGTCGCAGCTTCGAGGGATGATGAACTCGGCGTCGTCTGCCATGTATACCTAAAACGTTGAATTCTTTTAAACTGTATTTCGAAAGAAATATTGACTTGGTGATATGGATATGATATTGAAATATGACATGGACTTGTGACTTACAAAGATTCTTTCACTGAAGCAAGCAATCCGGATATAACTTCATGATTAAATTATCAACAATCACGAAAGAGAAAAATCTGCAAATTCGATTTTCAATAACAGCAACACTAAAATGGCAAACATAACAAGTGATCCGTTTCCCGTCCGAGTACAATCGATAAACTATTTGCCTGTTTTTCCTAATACGATATAATCGCTTTTTCCTGGCTGTGTACCTGAAATCAAAAACAACCCGATAGCCAGCTCGTATAGTTCGCATAAGGTAATATTAAAAATAGTTTTTAAAGTTTTTTTTTATAAAAGGGTTTCACCATCTGTTTACGTTCAACCTTGCAAAAATAAATATAACAGCTTATCCAGAGCTTTCTTACTTTAGCCGAAGGACTTGCATTTCGTTGTTCTTTTTCTTCTCTAAAGCTTCTTCGTACACGTCATCTGTAACGAGTTGTGCTGGTAGGCGCCCTTAGGAGCGTTCCTTGCCAATCAAGGCATTGACCGTGGCGATCGTAACGTGCAATAACACCAAGCAGATAAATAGCCGCATGTTGGAGCGAATGCAGAAGATGAACGTGCACTGCGTTCTACCGGAAGGTCACTTCGCTTAAGATCTCATGCCTTCTTATCTGCACTCCGTACACTTACTATCTAATGAAGAATCACGCTCAAATTGATTATGCACGCATTTCAAATGCCATAAATACGCAATATCAATAAAACAATTTGCAAACCAAAAACCGAAATTGAAAAACCCCAAGTAGCAAATTGCTGCGGAAAAAAATAATTTGAGATGCTTATATGACACTTATATCTGGCGTTCGCCTTCCTCAAGCTTTCTATGCTAGTATCAGAGCTGTATCCAGTGGCCTGAAAAGCGTCCAATGAGATCAGTGATCCCACCCCGTACTTTATATACACTTTCACATTAATAACAATGCCATTAAAAATAATTACTGAGAATACCAACAACTTGTACCTTACAAATATTACAAATCCCCTAAAAGGTACAAGACATAGTTTCACTTGCGAACTAATAGTGTGATTAGCGAGCCTAAATTTGGGGAGCAAGATTCTCGTGGAAATTGAACGTTCCAGGAATAGCTAGACATAACAAAATCGTTTCGAAAATTTCACCATTATTCTCAAGATCCTTGCAATTCTCGACCGTATTTGCGCAAGGGGCATGTCGAAACGGAAATTTCCCGCGGAAACCATTAAACAAGTACATATAGAATGTCCTAGCATCGGAAACTAGCTATCCCGACGGTAGAGTCCCGCGTCTCAGACCGTCCCACTTCTTCGACCGTCCCACTTCTTCGACCATCCCACTTCTTCGACTGGCTTAGGCAACCTCACCTAATTGATATGGTTACCTTTGACACGGACAAAGAACACGGTCTACCCACAAGTTTTGAAACCAGCCTTCCCACATTGTCACTGTCTAATTAGAGTTACATACAAATTTGAGAAGTGATTCTTAAGCAGCATTTTAATGCTTAAGTCCTTAGAGTTACGTTCAAATTGCAAAATTATTACTCAAAATGAAACCAAGCCCTTACAGGTTCTGAAAAGCGCGTTATGCAAAGCTGCATAACCTTTAGAGCAGTATTTAAACCAAGGAGGTCTAATTAAACCTCCTTGATTTAAACGGACTTGCAACGTAAAAGCCATTTAAAAACAGCAAAGTCTAAGAATAGAGCGGATAGCGAATTTTGTACAGCAAAGTAAAGGCATGGCGGCGGATTTTGGAGAAGCTAAATTCATCCAGTCAACTCACGATCAAGGTAACAAAAACTGGTTCAAAACTTCTTGTCGAAGGGTGTTAGCATTTTATGATGCATATTTTTATGATGTGGCGAATGCATTTCTTCTACATTTCTTCGACTTCTACTTCTACATTAGTTCTAAAAGATGTCGCCGTAGTCATGAACATCATAGGGCAAGGGGAATGAACATCTTGCTCGGAGGATAAGGCATCGGAAAATCAGACAATCCATCAGAAGTAGGGGCTGTTTCTTTTCCCTATTGAGCCAACGGGCCGCAACAAGTTAATTTTTCTTGCTTTCAGCACATGGTATGTTACAGAGAAGATAGAATCCATAAATGGAGGAGAGATACCATTTTTGGCCTTAAATATTTCAATAACTATGGCTCTCAGATGCCTTTGGTGAACAGTTACAGATCCATCTCTCGCAAGAAGTTCATGAAAAGGACTCTCGTTATCTTTATACACAATTCGAAGACAACGTTCATGAATACGACTTATTCTTGCATTTAATTTTCTACTACCCTGGAAAGCCCAGACCAGAGGATAAGAATTAAAGATAGAGTCAATGCATCCATGCATTAAGGGCCTCAATTTGTTTGCGGTTCATGTTGTGCACTCCTGACTGGAAAACATAAAAGGCGATGTTATGTAGTTTACTATCCTAAAATTGAAAATTTGTTATCAGATACTCCATGCCATCGTGGTAACACTGCATGAGGTTAAATAAATCGTATAATGTTACTCTTGTGTGTTAACCCAGAGGATTAAAATTCTTCGATTCCGCTGAAGGGCAGGGTCTTTCCTCTACAGAGTAGTGCTGATAGTTACTAGTCTGCACTAGAGCCACCTTTTAATATCCTGCACTGCGCAACTCAGCAAGGCGCTATAGCCTCTAATTTTCAAAATCTCTATCTTCAAATGATGCTAACATTTTTGTGAACGACCTGAATGCATTAATTGGATCATTTAACAACCCATCATTTCTGGGATTTTAATGGCAAGACTTCCTTTTTTCTAAGCTGCAACGTCAGTGTATAAACGAATCGCCTACGATTTTTGCTTTGGTCGCTTGTGATGTGCTTGTTTCTTATTTCTTATTATTTTTTCTTGTTAATCAGCAATTTGAATGTATGGTCGCGTCTTCTTTTTTCCTATAGATTTTACTAGAAGCCTTTGCTATTAACTATATTTTCTCTTAGAGAATTAAATTTCTACAGTCCTTTACTTTGTCCTTTACTTTTTCCGTTTAATGAGTTTTCATTGACGCTTTTCGTATTTTCCTGGCATTTGATTCTATTCACCACCAAAACCTTACGTACAAAGGTTATATCAAGCAAATAAACATCAATGTAACAGGTACGCAGTGGGACACTATGTATACATCGGCAATTTTAAAACAGGCATATTGGAAAATAATACTTAATTATAAGAATCCTTTCAAAACAAAAGATCACCAAAACTGAATAGACTTACCATTTCGCTCTCTAATACTCGTTTCGCTGAAGTTCTGACTTGACTTAATCAAATCTCGCTATATATACACTTATCGAACTAATGCCTTTCATCAGAAGAACATAATACACTATTATCGCTATAATTATATATGTTGGGGGTTCTTTGGCATTGTGTTGTAGAGTATTCCGGAGACCCTAGAAAAGAACTCAGATCTATTTGAGAGTTATATTCTTCTGCTACTACTACTATTGCTTCTACTACTGCTATTCGACCTCTGGACATAGACACATACATGGGTTTATAAACTGTTTGAGAGAAGGAAGCTGTTATCTCCATATTGTCCAATGGTAGAGCAGGGAGCTTGTCTGGGGATCTTCCCTGCTTGCTTCCTCCTCCTTGCCCCAGCTTGAGTGGGGCCCAGGCGCTTCCTCCATCAACTCATCATGGGCATTCTATGACAAAATAATTTGGGATCGCACAGCTGTCACGGGTGCTAATGAGTGTAGCAATGAACAGGACAATCTGGTACTGAGAACGGGGCTGGCGTACCAAAGTACGAAAATAAAACCAAGAGGCACTTGGGGGTAGATGGGTAGTGATGACTTATGGAGACTGCAATACTACTAACATACACGTGCCACGGGAGTTCTGCCACCACGCCTTTAACAAGGAACAAACGTACACAGTAATTAAATAGACTACACCACAGTGCATTCGCGTAGGCGCTTGCACAACCGTTTTGTAACTTCAAGATGCTGCCCACGCAAGGTAACGCTGCATGCAGCACTCCCCCCAACAGCATCGCTGAATCATCCAGCAGAGACAGGCATCCGCAGTAAGCAAGGGAACCAGCCAAGTACTAACAATAAGAGATAGGCCCACGGGGCGGGAAAGCTTCCAAATTAACAACCAACACTCGGTCCCCAAACATCAGGTGCCATATCGATAGTGAAATTGCAATCTTTCAACAGCGTTGCATATCACTATCTACGTCGCCGTTCTTTGAAAGCCAGCCTTCACGTGCTAAAGGTCGTACCGTTGACAGAAACGGGTCCGTGAAGCGCACCAGTAAAGATTGTTTGACTGGTTCAACTTTCTCGCTGATTTTGTTGATTGAGCATACCGTGTCCCCGTCGTCCATACGTTCCTCCCCGTCGAACAGAGGATCTGTTGTTTGTTTTTTGTTTTTTGTAGGTAGGCGACTGAAAACATCAGCGTTGGCATCATCAGCGGTTCTTCTGAACTCTACTGAGTAGTCGAATCGGCTCAAGACAAGCGCTCAGCGGGCGAGCCGGTTGGCATCCAGGGCTGGTATTTCTTTCCCCATTCCAATTATCGCTAAAAATGGTCGATGATCTGTAACCAGCGTGAATCGTCGACCGTAGAAAAAAGTCATACTTTCCTCTGACCTTCTTTAGCTTTCATCAGTTGCTGCATAATTCTAGAGGTTCTCTTTATCGACACTACATGGAAGACGCTACAAAGGAACTCAGAACTGAGGGAGGTAACTGTAACTGCTACTTTAGCTAGTTTTACCTTACCTACTACAGATATATTTACAGGTGGTATTTATACAGGTCAAGAAGGAAGTCGTATAGCAACTGTCCAATGGAAGGAGCAGGGTGATTAGGGTTAAGGTCCATCCCTGCTCACTTCATCCTCTTTGACCCAGCTTGAGTGTATTCCCGTCCTCGACCCAGCTTGACTGGAGTCCAGGCACTCCTCCATTTGATCTGTTTACTGGAGCCCAGGCGATTCCGTGCTGGTAAAAGGGATGCGTATTCCAAGTGTATCATGGGCAATCCATCTTACAACAATAATCTTTCTTATTTCCTTTTAATAAGAAATTTCATCCCATGGTTTTGATAATGTTTGAATTTCATCGCGTTGAATCAAGATCTTGCTCGCAGGGCTAAGATATCCCGATTGTAGTTTGTAGAGATTGATGCTAGTGCAACAACAGAACCCATAGGCTTATATTGCTAGACACAAAGTTCTAATGCAGCTCAGAATCCTGGTTGTCATGACGCCAATAGTATGTTTCATAGCATACAGTAACATTGCACAAAACACCCAAGCAGTGACATCCGTTGGATATAATGGCGTGTATCAATAGGGTTGTGTAAACATAAATCTTTGTAATATATATAAATGGCTTCATAAACGACTGCCGATAGCAGCTTCAAACTCTAATTCTGATTCCAAACTTAATGACAAAATGAATGGCCTTTGTTTGTTCTATAGGCGCGTCAAGAAAAAAGACAAATAGCGACCAAAGATCCGACCAAGTAGGATCTTGTTGACAAGAACTAGGGGAAAAAATGAGTGAAGAAAGGAACCAGTAAGTTTCGTTAATTTAAGTTGTTCTAAATTCAACAGTCCTCTGTTTTAAGATATTTCTATAGTTTCATTTTTACAAACACGACTTTTCTTTAAAATTTTAAGACTCCCTGTTACCGCTTCAAGTACATTTGTAATGGTTAAACGTCATCTCATCCCAGGATCACCTCATCCAAGTCACGGCAGGCATGGCAAATTAAATCCTCGGATGAGCGACTCCTGCAGCTGTCTGAAGAAACATTGCGTTCAGTTTGTGCAAATCGCCGCGAAGACCATTTAAAATTGTCCAAAGATTAGAATGATTGCCGTAAAACAGGTAAAACAGGGACTGTAATTACATCCAAATGAAAACTCCGTTTCTTTCTGCTGAAAATTGCGCCTAGAAACTCGCAATTGACTCAATAACCCGTCAACATTTTAATATTGCCAGCTGATGTTATCAAACAACAATACTTGCAGCTTTGCTCTAGTTAATCCAGTAATTATTTTCATCCCATGGTTCTCATTTCGCTTGGTAGTCATGTAAGTGCAAGATTTACTCTAACTCACACAATCCAAAAGCTTCTAAGTTTAGCACCAATTCAATCACAATCACAGTTTAAAACCTGGGGATTTCATTTGGATGAGTTGATGTGGGATGAATTGACACGCGTTGAGTTGACAGGGCTTTAGGCTAAAGACGCTGTAAGTGGGATGGGTTGACGCGGGATTAGTTGACGGTATACCATTTAGTAAACTAGCGATGCCGATTATTGCAAGTTTTTATTTTTTGGCTGACCGAATTGTTCTAAGTATTCTCAATGACGGGGCGTTTTTAATATCCATGTACCGTCGGAATATGTTGGGAAGCAGCGCTCCTCTAGGAAGCAATTTGTTTGTGGATGACTACCCTTTTCCTCATGAGGAAATCCATTACCCGCACCATTACGGTAAGCCGGAGACATTTGCGTCAACCAACGCAATTTAGCAACTGCGGCGATTGTCTTGTTGATCGGAAACGAGCTACCTAAAATTAAAGGACTCCTTGAAGTTACCTCACCGGAGGTAATTTAATTGGCAGCGCTCTGGATAAAACCGCAGTAACGATCCTATCAAGATCCTTCGACGAGATAACCTTTCAAGGTTGAGTGACGCAATCTTGTGCCAAGAGAATATTGTCCACCTACTAACTCGAGATACAAAAGCGGTGGTATTGTGACCAAAACTGTGTTGTTTAAACTTTCGAAAAGGCTGAAGGTAGGGCATAAACGATATCATTAAAATAATTTCAAGTGCGCATTGCGGGATATTTACAACTGGATGAGTACGAGAGGAAGGTAGGGATGGTTTTCTAAACGTTCTGATAGTGTATTCTCTTAGGGCACAGTGCCATTGGCAATTATCGATTTTCAAAATGCTGTTGTCAAAGTTTGCGGTCACACGGTAATTTACCGGCATTAGCGATCATAAAGGCGTATTAGACCGCCGCTGCCCTCACCAAGTTCAGCCACTCTGAACGCAGACTGTCCGTCACGCAAGACTGAATTCAGATGGCTTCCACGCGCGCATTAGGAAGGCAAGCTCTGGATTCGAAGCGATTAAGTGATTCCGGGTTGGTCATTGGAAGAGCGATCTTGCCTTGTAATTACGGCGATGAATGGTATGATTAGAAGGCTTGGTGTGCGTCAGAAGGAACTTGATTGAAAGCCAAAAGATTAGCCCAGCTATTATTTAAAACAATTGAAGCGTGCTTGCTCATCATCAGATATGGAGAGCTCATTCTGGCGCTTAAATTTGAGCGCCTTTTTTTGACTCGTGTTGCGTTGGTCTAACAACAATCTGCGTGCTGCGATTGTATCGAAACCGATTCTTCGTATAGAGAGATTTTGGTAAGTGTTCGGTTGACAATAGAAACTTAAGTATCATTATTATTTTAAAGTTAATATGATGATTTGCATAAGACTGTGGAATATTTTTTTTGTTGTGTTATCCCTATTTATTTGTAACGCAACCGTGTTTTTTTTTGTATGGTCCGGCCGGTTTATTTTGCCGTCTGTTGAATTGTATTCGCATCTGAATCAGCGTCGCTAATATAAAACAAAAAATCCTTGCGCCATATCCAGTTCAGCAAATCGAAACCTACATTGCGCGAACTTTTCACTGATTTGGCACGCTTGTGGACTTATCTCAGATAAAACTACCATGTAATCGGCTAAGAAACGTCATGGCATTTTCCGTCGAACCTTCTGGACGAAATGTTGGAGATCTTCATTAGTTGGGGCTGCTAAACATTGACTTGAAGAGCTTCCCTTCTGTTTTTCCCTTTCTCAGGGAGCCTATGCTTCCATTCATCGCTGGTCGTCTGAGATGGCTGGCCGGCTGTGGATTAACCAGGGTTGCAGTTACCCAGTCATCCCTTCATTACTCATTACCCCTCTATTCTATATTACTGTGTGCTAATTTATGCTTATTTCTTAGTATTGGCAACTACTGTAAAGGTCATGCATACTAATATTTTTAAGTGAGGGCTTTGCCTTGAGTATTCTTTGAAATGTTTTCTTTTTGAATTTCTTGCCTGGCAGCTTAAGTTATAAGAATTTCTGTGATACTTATCGTATGACAAGGTTGGATCAGAGAACCATGCCATCCAGTATTTGTGTCTTGTTAAGTAATTTTTGGATGTAACTAACAATTGGGGAGCTTGTCTCTAGGCTGAAACGCTGGATAGCAATTCAGTTTGTCCTGCGCATTGAATCATTGGCGCCCCATCATTGGAAACATACTGGTGGTTGGGCTTAATACTGGATCTGACTTGCCTGTTGCATGTTGGAGTGCTACTTGGGATGGTTGCACGTAAAAGCGTGTTTGCCGATTCGTAGGCCATTAGTTCCCAATGCAATCAGCACATTCTTTGCTCCGTCAGCAAATGCTTGTACAGGCCAGGGTTGCCCTTGTGTTCTGGGCTTCATACATGGGCTTCATACATGGCTGCTATCTCGCTCTTGGTTTTATCTTGTGGGTAAGGTCTTTTCAGGAATGGGGCATTATTTCATGCCTAGTTGGCTCTCCATAAGCGATCTTCCATATCCGTTTTTTTTTTTGTTGCTGCTGCTTCTGAGGAGAGGTATTGCTGTGGAGTTATTGGCATTGGAATATTGTATTTTTTTTTCTATTGATGGTTTCGCGACTAGTTTCTGACTCTCAAAGGAAAAGTCCTATGAGTTGCGACTCGTTCCTCTGCCGATTAACTTTTGACACTCATGTAATAACAAAACCATGTCACACGTAAAATGAGTCAGACATCGGCCTCAAAGACATTCCTTGGTAAGAACTTTAAAAGATTGTGCAATCACGGAGTATGCGGAATGGTTTAAAATCTGAAGGCTATCCTCGTTCGAAATCTTTGAGGATCTTTGGACGTTCTAACATTCTAATCATATTCTTCCTTACATACGCGTATTCAAGATAGCGAAACCTTGTGGAGCCAAATTTGTGACAAATTAACATTAAGCGCTTGCTCTAAATATGAAGCATGTGACTAAACGACATACGGTTTAGCCGTGAACTTTAGCTGTAAATACGTGGCTATATGTAACCTAACAGCATTGTGCAACTCTTAATGGACAGTAGCACAGTCCATGGTAGCTGCAGGTTTTCTACCGAAAAAATGCGTTTGCAAGGCAGTTCTGACGAAGGAAGATGCAGTCTGTATGTCAGACGCGGAATAAGCCCAGCGGGTAAGTGAACCCGCAAAGTCCACGCACGCACTAGAAATCACAAGTCACTCTGCAAGTGAATTCGATAGTAACTTGCCTAGATGTGGAAAGCCTGAACTGGAGTGCTGGGTGGATGGAACATGAAGATTATTGCCTCCGTATATATTTAGAGTTGGAACCCCATGGATTTTGCGCTAGTATAGCATGTTAGATGCTCCAAATTGGAAGGGATCAGATCCTTGATGTCGGAGCACCAAAGAACGAATTCGCTAGTAAATCTTTCGTGGTTAGGGATTAAGATTATCTCGTGCCTTCTTGATAATACAGAATAATCAAGGAAAGTTTGCATTTGTTCGTGAGGTATTCTTAATTCTTCCGTTAAGTTTTATACCTAGGGGTGCTTCAAGTTTTGATCGAATTTTCTCCTGACTGTTTCTAAGCTGAAGTCGATCGTCATTGGCGTTGTATTAGGCGGCACACATTTTGAAATTGTGTTGTAAGCGCTCCCGGGAGGGGGGGGGGAGTTGTATCTTAGACGCCCTTATCAGCACCCCTAGCTGCGTTTGTCGTGCACCACCTTTGCTGATGCAACTGCAGCGTTGTTTGAAGTCTTATGCATTTTAATCTTTGTATCCCCTTCGTTCCAATTCTTGAGACGTCGCAATTCTATCGAAGTCGTGCAAATTCTTCTATCAATAGCAAGAGCGCACGAATGAAACATCCAGAAAACAAGTGCCCCGACCAAAGTGCTCACCTTTCTCACACAGCCACACTCACTATCTCATTTTTATTTTGAGATAAGAACTACCCGCACAGAAGTTTTTAGAACTTTCATGGGGTTTTCAGTTTTTAATCAAGGCAGATGTGATGAAGAGGAGTTGCTAAAGAGTTTTAAATCTTGATCCAGTTCAGGTTAATCGATTGAAGAATGCAAGGTTTTTAGTTATGGAACATAGCTTATCAAATTTCTTCTGTGTGGTTTCTGTTGCAGGCTATCATCTTAGAAGTAATAAGTTGTTTTCGTATATTACATGGTCTTAGACTCAATTTTTAGAGATTTGCATGCCTGATAAATATGGATATATATATATATATATATATATATATATATATATATGTGGATAGATAGATTGATTGATGATAGTTAGATAGATAGATAGATAGATAGATAGATAGATAGATAGATAGATAGATAGATCTATGTTTGTAAGTTTTGTATATCTGTTTGTGTATATGTATAGCTGTATGCTAGGATGGATGGATGATGGATTTGTGCATGTATGTATGCATGTATGTATGTTTGTATGTATGTATGTATATTATTTCTTAATAAACTTCATCCGCTGAGGAATATTTTTATTAAATAATCTTTCGATAATTTAACAAAATAAATTAAAAAAAAAGAATATTTTAACGGCTGTGGATGCTGTACTTTTCTGAAACAACGACTTGTTGATAGAACATTTTAGAAGTGTTTCGTATGGAGGTAGAAGATGCGAATAAAAATTAGACTTTCTGTATGTCTCGCTGATCAACTCCAAAACTGGAAGATACAAGTTCAAAGTCTACAGGAAAAAAAAACAATAGCGAATGTCCATGTAAAACATGCATTCATGCGCATATCCAAAAATCGCATAGGGGAACTTTCATCGGATTCCGAAAAGGAGCTTAAAGGTTACGCAGTGAAGAATATTTACAGCAAGAAAGAGAAACGACAATGTCGCTTCTAATCCTCCTGAGTATTGACAGTTACTCTTTCTTGGATACCGCAAATTTCTCCTAAATCTATAAAAATATTTCGCACGTTTTGAGTAAGAACAGTGTTCAGATCATCGGCAAACTTTAGCAACACGCCTTAAGCCAACAACGAGCCAAAATTAGAAGTATACTAGAAATTCAACAACAGCGGAAAGATGTATTTCATTTCAATTGAAACCGCATGGGATTGTCAGCTAATGCAAAATCAATCCAAGGCCAAATCATCTAGGAAAATGTGAAGTTACTTGCGACAGAAGCTGACTAATTTAAAGAAAGGTACAATAGGCTTTAAAAGCTCAAGCTCTAAGCAAGGGGAATGAATAAGGACAGCGGAAACTAATTAACAGCGGTAGTTAGGAAACCTTTGCCTAAGCAAGAACGCGATAGAATAAACCGACGTCATTCGAACGCAGAGTAAATTGAATCGAACGATACAAGACACCTGAAAATGTTCGATAGGCGAACCGTTGTTTCAGAGGAGTTGAAAAACAACGCAACCGCTGAAATATTCTTTAAATTATTGTGACCAGATATTCAATAACAGACGAAGTTTATTAAGAAGTATTTATACGGAGCTTCTCTTACGACTTGTACGCTTGGGGTATATGTATTTATTTATGTATGTATGTATGTATGTATGTATGTATGTATGTATGTATGTATGTATGTATGTATGTATGTATGTATG
>QQSS02180396.1:0-14384 GCA_003687565.2 Craspedacusta sowerbii
TATATATATATATATATATATATATATCTGTTAATTGCATTCATCAGAAGATCTTGATCTCTGCTCAGGCGCATACGCGAATGAAGGAAAGATATTTTTGTAATCTTGAAGCTTTCTGTAAACTTAGTAGTGCAAGCTTACGACTATACTTTTCTCAAGCAGTGCCGTTGCTAAGCTCCCGAGTAAAAGGCACGAACATCTGTACCTGTCTATCTTGCCGACTTGCCGACAACTTAGAACAATTGGCATTATGTCGCTAGAACATAGCGTCTTTCAGCTTCAATCTAACGCCATCGCAAGCAAGGTCTTATTACAGGAAGCCATGTTTGTATTGCGTACTACAGCTGGGCAAATTAAGAACCGCCAACTTCGCCTAAAGATAGCGAAATACTTTAATAAACAGACTCTGAACCGAGATAGGTTATTGAAGCTCGCTAAATGGCCTTAGTTTTTCGATTTGTGTAACCCACGAAGCGTCAGCATGTACTTGCTAACCTAGGCACTCGCGAGAGAAATGCGAGAACAACTATAGATCACAATGCTTGATCTACGGCTACAATGGACGCATCAAAGAGCTTTTCGGTACGTTTTGGGCACTTAAAAACTAGGACTGACGAAAGAAATGGAACCTGTTGATGGACTTGATGTATTTTGCGTTTTCTACATGGCTGCATATATGTGTTGGTATATCGAAATGCAAGCCTAATAGCCATCGCTAGTTTCGTCGTTAGGCTATGGAGAGATCCTCATGTACTCCTTGCCTATCGGGTGATAAGTCTCTTTCTGGTAGTTTCCTTATCCAAAATTTGGGGTCCACAGTTAGATTAATCAGCTTTATCATGTTTAAATGATCAAGACCGACATTTAGAAATAGGATCTCGGCTTATCATCCGTACAGAAACTTCTTAATTCGAGGAGTAATGTTAGTAGCTGCCGGTTTCGTATATTGTTGCCAGTCTTCAAAGGCTTTAAAAACATTGCCATCCAAAGTTGTTTTCCTTTCACCAATAAGAACTGCTTTCACAATGAAACGCATCAATGTATAGAGCTTTGCAAATCTAGTGACACATTTCTCTATTATGCAAGAGCTTCATTTGGGCGCCTACAATACGTGCTGTTAGCTCATAGTAAGAATTACTGGAAAATAGCTTCTCGCTTTAAGCACAGCAGCTTAACTATCTCCCATTTTCCTACCTATGTTCCTCCCTTACTTGCAACGACCGTTTTATACAATATGCTATCAGATATTACTATCAAAAGCTCTGGTTGCTCTATTTGCGTGATTACAACAACTACACAGCCAAAATTTTCAGCAGTCATTTGTGTTGAATAGCGACGAATAGTGTTGAATAACTTCAAACTCATTCTAGAAAGTCATTTTAGTCCTTGCTTTCGTTGGACTCCATTCAAAACTTGGTCACGTCGAGCAGACTGGTACTCAATTCACGAAGTCATTGCCTAGCAACTCCCGAGCAAATGTGTCAAAAGCAATTTCGATTGCTCCACAAGGGATGGTGCAAGTTGCCAAGAACATCGTAGCTGCAAAGCGAGAGCAAATGACAAGCGTTATCACCAGCAGTCATGAACCCAAGAGCAAGTCTACAATCGCCAGTCGTACGCTAAAGAAGCCATCACCTACGACTCCGTCAAAAACCACCACTGCACCTACAGAGCTTGTCCAAGAGTTTCGCTTGCAGAGGCTGTTAGAAATAGGAATTTCTTCAAGTAAGTATATCGCTGCTTCTTTTAAGTTGTTGCCCAACGAAGTTTATCTTTTGATGAAGATTTTTCAAATATGAATTTGAGCCTTCAAACAAAATCGCTAAGAAGCAGTGAGTAAGTGCACAAAAGACACAGTGAGTCCGTAAACGATAAAATAATGCTTAGCAAAGCTTATAGAAAACACGCTTAATAATGCTTAGCGAAGCTTATAGAAAAAAAAAATGCGTAAACGTTAAGGTGGATGTTTTTTTTTTTTGTATTCTTAAAATAAAATAATGCTTAGCGAAGCTATTAGAAAAAAAATCGTAAACCTTAAGGTGGATGTTCCTTTCTTATTTTTACCAATAAGCTCTTGGAAAAGTACTGATAGGTGTTATTGTTAACTCTTTGGTCTGCACTCATAACAAATCGCAAGGCCATCATAAAGTTCCATGTGGCGGCTGCACGCTTGTGTACTTTTATTTATTGTCTTCGAATAAATTTTAAAATTTCATAGAAAATTTCGTTTCCTTGAGGATTGATAGGGAAAGGGTTAGATTAGGGTCAAAGTGAGGGTTAGGCTTAGGGTTAGGGTTTGGGTTTTGCAGTTACACTTGGAAAATAAAAAATAATAATAATAACATGGCAGCAAAAGCTTACCTCCATCAGCAAAAAGTGCAAACTGCAGTCGCCATCTTGTAAGTCTCACTGCCGCGAGAAGACGTCAAATCTGACCAATCGCAACGTAGCTCTCACTGAGGACTAAACGGTAGATTTATGCCCTTTAAATTAAGCGCTGACTTCATGGTGTAGTAGATCTTGTCGAGCGCCGAGTTTCTTATGTACTAGGTCTTACTAGTTGGGTGCAGAGCAGTCTTTAAGTTGACTTAAAATCTCTTTCAGATGAAGCCAATCAGTTTATTCGCTCAAACAAATTACGGGGCAAACCCCTGGAAGTTACGTACGAGTCGACCCGAGAGACAGACATGAATCTAATCGAAAAAGAGACCCTTCGCGAGTCAGAATACGCCAGAAAGTTAGCTCTGATGGCGAAGACACACAAGCGTGGAAAGATAACTTAGAGTTTTATGTAATATAGAATTTACGAAAAATGAAGATTTTGAATGTTCTTTGGAAGTTGCACCCTGTGCCTAATTGATTTGGTAGCTTAAGTAAGTCATTAGGGCCAGCGCAATTAAATTTGCATTACGTGCTGATTCATCTCCATCTCCATCTTCAAGTCCATTGCTACGGAACATGACATCATCAGTGCTTCAAGCCTGCGTGTGCATGACTCTTGCTTCAATACCGTTTTTATACTAATACTAAGTTTTTAAGCACACTAAATGCATTTGCCTCATTGATAAGAACAGCCCGTGCGCTAATTTATGTCATGTGATATCGCATATATCATGTGGCGTTACATTTAAAATATGGCCAAGAACGGCCCATGCATTAATTTGTGTCTTGCAACATCACATATATCATGTGACATTACAATTGACCCATGGACTAGAACGGCCCATGCACTGAACTATGTTAAGTGACGCCACATGTATTATGCAATGAACTAGCCCCAGGTACAGAACTGATGAACAAGAATCGGTAGCATGATAAGTAGAGCACGCAAGCCAGTCGCAACCTCTCAAGAACTATCCCAGGGAAGTTTCTTCATTTTATCACTTGTTCGGTCCGGTACGTTTGTGTTAGTGATAAAAAAACAGCTTATGTCGATTAACTACAATTATCTATTAGAAAACTCAAGATAATTATCGGGATCAATATCGCTACGAACATGGAGCAAACACTTAAGCGTGGCCATGTTTTACTACTACTCATATCATTCATTTAAACAATAACAACAATAACAACAGCAACAACAATACAACAAATGCAAGAGCTGAACAGCAGCAAAAACTGTCACATCAAAAAACACCACTTCAAAATAACAAATACCGAGCCTATTTTGCGCGTTAGATTCCTACCCGCATAGTGATACCAAACCGGGTCGTTGCTATGGAGAACATGAAAACATCTGAAATGGCGCTGGACTCGTGAGAGAACTTTGGGCTCTAACGGTATAGAAGATGGTGATTGCCTTGGAATAAGCGTTGAATGAATCATATAGCTATCTGGGGCTGGGGGAAGGTGTTTTGGGCTGCAGAAATCCCAAAATAACAATATGCAATCGAGAAATCAATCAATCACGCAAACTTCTAAACTACTAATGAATTAAATAAAAAGTAAGTATATAAACGCACGTGTAAACAACTATATTAATGAAATTTAACAACAAATAAATATAAAGATAAATAAACAGATTAATAAAGAAATAATGAAGTAACTAAGCGATAAATAAATAATGAAATAAATAAGTACGCAAACGAACAAATGAGTAAATAAATATAAAATGTTAGTAATTAAAGAAACAAATACATAAACAAACCCATGAGGAAAAAAAACTTCAAGTTTGAGTATATGAAAGGGAGGTATGATCATGTCAAGGAAATCTTAAATAGACCGTTGTCGACCATATTTTCGGACGACACCCTTGCACCATCCAAGTACGTCACCTGCTCTTTACACTAGATCCTTCCACAAAAAATATAATAAATAAAATAAAAATAAATCGTTCAATTTTGATGGAACAAAACGGATGCTGAAAACATCAAAGCTGCAAATTTCAGCGAGATTGGTTAAGAAACGAGTATTAGTCAGGGTTATCTTACTGCATGCTCAAAAAGGAAACAACTATGCACTTTAGAGATTCAAAAGCAGGCTACCAGTCCACCTCATAGACCTTTCTGGAGCACCTGATAGCACTGATCAACTGATCGCATACATTAAAGAAATATCGAATAGGATGAGGGCCGCTTTATCTCCTGCATCCAGCATAAACTGAGATTTGGAGACCGACTACACTCTTCATGTCCAATACAAAGAATCCAAACAATTGTTGAATTTAATTACTACAATCTTGTACCATTTAATTACTACAATCTTGTACCATTAGTATTTAATATACTCTAACTGTATCTGTCTAGTCCGTCTCTTCTCCATTTGCCTATTTTCTGCTCTCCTTATTATTTAATATAACAATGATACGATCGAGATGAACGAAAGCGTGCATGGGCATAGTGAAATTTTTATCTGGATGCCAAATTAGTTAGTAATTAATTAGACAGTTCATTCCCTCAACAGCAAGTTGATATTAAGTTTAGACAAGCTTGGGTCCCAGGTTGCTTTTCGGATACATATTTGTTTGTTGGCCTCAAATGCACTTTAGGTGTGGACCAGCTTCTGTTGCTTCTGATATTGCTTCAAATATGAAGGACTTGGCGAGCAGAAGTTGCTTCAAATTGCTGGCCTGTTCTTCTTTCTTACCAGAGGCGAGTTGAAACAGAAGGTCTAATAAGCCTGCAGAGACCAAAGACCAGATTCCTCTGCTTTCTGTGTTTCGCGATTCAGATAGTAACCAATCTTAATAAGATAGTAATGGCTGTGGCTTTACTTTACTTCTCTTGTTTGGGACGTTAGAGAGAGCAAGTGAATAACTCTAAGGACGCTTTTTATTCATTTCAATCTTCACTGATTTTTTTTTGTTATTTCAAACAGCCACTTTTATATAAAAAAATATTTAGTTACCACCGTCATCTTAAAAACTTCTTACCTGTTCTAGTTTCTTGTCATTATTCTAGAAGCTTCGGTATTGGTATGCACACAAAAATACTCACACGAACATCAGCATTTATAGTTTAATACTTTCGTGATGATCAATTCGGTTCCTTGTGTCTTAACATAATCTCCCAACAATGAGACGGAAAGCTCACTGTCGTCTTCACTGAGGCACTTCAAGGTCAATCGCGCATATCTTTGTGATGTTTGGCATCATATCCTTTCTGCGAACACGCACTTTCATTGTTCGAATGGAGCCATCAACGGTAACGGCGTTATAACGGCAGATGAAGTAACTAGTGAGATTACTCGTTACTGAAAAACAAAAATAACGCCTTCAGTAGCGCCGTTACTTGTAACGCCGTTACTGCCATTACTGATCCAGACATGTAAATAGGCAAAGATAGCGTTTTGCTCGATCCCTTCCTCGACTCTGGATGGAAATGAACGGTCCGCCTCAATCAACAGTCCTAACCAAAGTCATAGCTTAATGCAGTGGAGCCTTACGTTGGGATGCACCCATCGCCTTATCTCGCCTGCAAGTGAAATTTTGCCTGTAAACATACTTTATCACTTCTCGGCCATGAGTAATTCAAACGCGCGCTGACAATTTTGCTGACACTAAGTTAGTCTCAGCCACACGACAATTTGTAAGTGATAAAGAGGGAAAATCAGCTTCGTTATGCATGCATTTCTTGGAAGAATGATGGCGTACTTTGCATCGTAAAGCAGAAAATCGGCATAGGCTAAACGGCTGTTTGCTCGAATGAGTCCATCTTAATTCAGATACGCTAGTCTGCTTTGCAAACGCTTGCTTCTCGCACGGAAGTGTCTTGTGCTCAACAGCAAAATCTTCTTGTTCCACTAAGCAAATAATTCAGATTCTGCAGGGCGTTGTTCTGTGACACTCAGTTCTCTCCAATACGAGTATTCTCTGCAGGACGCGAACTAAATGACGTAAAGTTTATTCGTTTCATGTGACCTCGATTTCTTGCTTAGAATTTCCAAAAGCAAATGGACACACGTTTCACATTAGTTGTTCTGCAATGTAAGCCTAAACGCTCTTAATTCAAACTTACCAAGTCATACTCCATGGCATCTTTGTGAAGTTGTCTGCATACCAGGTCAGCGCACTGACTGTGAAACAGTTAGATAGTCCATGCAGGCCACGCTCAAACGCGGCTATATGTTTTGATGCATGCTTCGGCGCTTCCATCGTCTAGTATTTGGCTAACCTTCATTTTGTGATAGCCATTCAGATGGTATACAGGGACTGAGTGCAGAGCCATGATACTGCAGGGTCCTGGCTAATCTAAGACAAGCGTCCGTCTGCACCATTGTTGAAATCTTCTCATTCTTCTGGTTGGCTTAATCAGCTGACTCAGCGCATCAACTGCAGAGCGTGATGTCCTTGTAGCTTTCGGGTTAATCGTATGAAGTCCAGGCTCATTTGTAGTGCCTTCATCTTCATGCTTTAGCCGGTAGTGATTCTCGTCACAGTCGTTCTCCGATCTGTCGGATCCAGGCATCAGACATAGAAAGCCACAGACCTCTGACTATTTTCCAGTATAAAGTCACATAATGGCCTTAAGTTTAGAATGCTTTGTTTGGCCCTGGACGCTCAGAGGTGTTCCTGACGTGTCGGTCAGAAGTGCTGTATTATTAGCTAGTGGTTTTGATTTCCTCCGGCCCCACAGACTCGCAATGGCCCGCTTTCGCGCAGCAGTCGGCCAAATGCTCCAGACGTGACATCATTATTTCTTTAGCATGTTCCATTCAGTTCCTCTGGACAGTCTCCTCACCTTGGCGGGCATCGGTTTCCAGAAGATACTCCAGGCGAAGGCAAACTTTTCTAGCAGAAGCCTTTGGCGTTGCCTCGGCCTCTTTAGCGCGCCCGAAAACTTTATTTCTCCTCGGCTCCTCGTCTGCTTCTCTTTCCTTCATCTCTCCTGCTCTCTGTCGAGCACTCTTTTACCAGTCATGAAGACAACCACCTGCTGCCAAAAATCACGGGAGGTCAACTCTGAAGACACTTTGGTTCATTTGCATCTGCACGGAGATTTTCTCGTCAAACAGCCTTACTTACGCAAAAATACTTAGCTTTTAAAATTATCATGAAAACTATCATTACGATTAGTACTCTCGGATTTCCATCCAGGTATAGTTCCTAGTCATTATTTTAAAAGTTTCGCTACGGTTAGCACAAAAATATTTAATGGCCAACATACATAACTGATGGCCCATATAAACGTCATTATCTATAGTTCATTATTTTTGCTGTGATCAATCCACTTTTGCTTGCCTTTTCGTCCGTATTACGTATTTTCTTTCTAAATGTAGATGCTCTGCTCAGCAGTTACAGTGAACTCTTAAATTCACCAGCTTCGCCGCCTAAGACGTGGTTCATTACTATGCTGACATCGCACAAAGCTTGCCGATGAGTGTTACATTGAAGGAGAATAGGTTGCCGAATAATTTTGTCATTGCTTTGCTTGTCAAACCATAGCTTTCGTTACATAAGCTGTGTTGCTTCGTCAATCAGTAGTCAGGCAAGTGAGAGTAGTATAGCCCTTGCCCAGCCCAGATGATCGGCGATTTATCCATTGTAGGAGAAAAAAATCCAAACTCGAACGTTTTAGGGTATTTGAATCTTAATCCACTCATCAACGTCTGTGCACGAGGGAAAATCATTTGCTGAATTTTAAAATTGCTTTGGGGCCTCTGGTTCAAGTTCCTCAGTCACCTCCAAAACACCTTCATCACGACTTCACTAACAGTAGGCTACATGATTACTGACTGTAGTCAGGGATTCATTCTGATATGAGGACTTACTCAACAAGTCTCTATGAGAAGTGGGTTGATTTTTTAATTCAGAAAACCTTTTAGCCCCACAGTTAACGCCTAACTGTACATACTTCTATTGGTTTTAGCGTCAGCAGAGCTATGGATTCGTCACAAATCTCACACATAGCCTTCTCGACGGGTTTCATGAGCCAGTGTTTGAAGCACCATTCTTCTTAAAGTTGCCGACAAACCTGTTCTATTTTTTTTCTTCTTTTCTCAGCAATTTCTTTGTCATAAAAAGATGTCAACACAAATAATAAAAAAAAGATCGAAAGTATCTTAGCCTCAAATGGTTTAGTACCGCAAACAAAACCTCAAGCATCATGATGGGCATGTTTAGAACAACTTAGACAAATTATTTCAAAAACATTTATTGAGAATTGAGTTTTGTGCATGAGAAATGACGCAATAGGACCTAATGTACAAATGCCAAGGCAATTAAAGCTTTGGAAAATTTTAACTCGAGAAATAAAGAATTACCTCCTGCAACTTCCTGCAATGACTTTGACCTAGTGAATTTCCTTGACCAACTATTGCTATTACAAGGAGACGTCAATGCCTGTAGACGTGCACTTCCCCTTTCCTTTCTGGTATTATGGTATCCGCACAGGCTTGCAGTAATTGATCCCCTCCAATGATGTTCTTGCTTACCATACTTACTACCTTATAATGTAAAGCGTTCAGTTTACTCTGCACTATGGTGCTTCAAGAAAAGGCCAGTGGCCTTCTGAAAGAACTATGCCTTAAATTTCCTGTGCAACTGGACTAGATAGACTACTTGTAATCTGTATGGATTGTTTCTTGTATTTTGGAACACATTTGATACGATGTGGCAAATCTACTTTCGAATAGTAAATAGAATAGTGATCGCAAATGGTAGAAGTGCGACGTCATAGGTAGTTGTAATTGATTCTAGGTAGCTGGAAGGTCTCCACGATCCAAATGAGAGCCATTCGGAAACCTCAGCTGTCCAGATTGCTAGACCCACATTCCCTTATTTTCCTAAAGCCCATTCCAAATTAGGATTGTGCAAAATTGATGCTTTTCTAACACACCAGCGAACATCTGTCGAAATTCAAAGAAACCAGCGTATGCACATGAATTAACGTTCCTTTTTCATCTCATGGTGATGCAAGCCATAACGTTGCGCAAGGTAAAACAAGGTGGTAGTCGCAGCTCAAAAGCGTTAGCTAATTTGGCGGACAAGTCCCATAGCACTCAAAATTAAAAATATTTAAACTTATCACCATGCCAAACAAGGCCTTTGCGCAAAACCGAAGCAAAGACCCAAAAGATCAAATGCCGGGATTTCTTGAGATGAAGAAATGTGTGGTAAAATGGTGGCTAACTCGCTTTCACTGCCGTTGATCGAGCAATACGTGGGTATTGTTGGGCACGTGCTGCCCATAAATCGGTTCCAGAGAAGAAATCCAGAGAAGAAACTCGGAGACAAATTTCTATTTTCTTTGTAGTGGTTTCACTCGTTGATTTAACGTCGTGGTAGGGAATGGAGAGAAAGGGCGAATAAGGGAACTTCGGGATATGTGGTTGGGTTGAGGATTAAGGTTGGGCTTGAGCCAATGAAAATGCATGGCTTCTTTCTTTGTAGTGGTTTCACTCGTTGATTTTAATTAAAAATATTTAAACTTATCACCATGCCAAACAAGGCCTTTGCGCAAAACCGAAGCAAAGACCCAAAAGATCAAATGCCGGGATTTCTTGAGATGAAGAAATGTGTGGTAAAATGGTGGCTAACTCGCTTTCACTGCCGTTGATCGAGCAATACGTGGGTATTGTTGGGCACGTGCTGCCCATAAATCGGTTCCAGAGAAGAAATCCAGAGAAGAAACTCGGAGACAAATTTCTATTTTCTTTGTAGTGGTTTCACTCGTTGATTTAACGTCGTGGTAGGGAATGGAGAGAAAGGGCGAATAAGGGAACTTCGGGATATGTGGTTGGGTTGAGGATTAAGGTTGGGCTTGAGCCAATGAAAATGCATGGCTTCTTTCTTTGTAGTGGTTTCACTCGTTGATTTTACGTCGGTTCGGATGTTAGTGGAGTGATACATCTCCTGTTTGTTTATTAATTGAAAGTTCGAGTATTTATTGAAAATGGCAAACGATATTGTCGAAGCATGTCAAGACTGAAAAAAGATATTCTTCCTTCTGAAAATTATTTCTCATTTTGCTCTGCTGAGCCGCTTCGGAGATAATGGTTTTAAAGGTAACCGTGGGTGATTCTTTGGGATACGGCAAAAGGAACCACGCACCCGAATTCGCACGGATTTGCTTGTCATTGCAAGGAGATTCGTCGGCTGGGCGGTGCCTTTCTACACCTTCAAATTTTTTAGACTTTTGAAGGTTAAATAAAAAAATGTCGGGTTTGGTCAAGGCGAAAAAGTATGACTGGAAAGATAGCAACATGGCTTTGTTTGGTTCAGACGTGGAAAAAAAGGTAAGTCAAGGAAGCAAGGACTGTTGTCGTTGATGGCTTGTAGCGAAGCTTTCCCGGGCTAACCCAGCAGCAATACTAGAGCAGGATTCGAATCAGGTTTAGCAGAACGGAATTTAGAGCTAGGTTTAAAATAATCAAAAATGGGATTTTCGATCGTTTATCGCCTTACAAAGGGTCGAGCTTGGTAAGTACCTGTATCTTGTCAGGAATACACACATTTCGCATCAACAATGCAATAGGATGTCCGGTTTTCGGCAAGTGATATTTCCATAACGGCAATAAAATGATGCTTGAGCCTTCAGTCTAAGTGCAGTTAAGAAAAGAAGCTATATATTAATTTATGTCTTCGTTTATTAGTGCTCAGGAGTTGATTTATTGGGCATTTGCTATGTGTTCCTATAGCATCACAAATTTGATTTACTGTATCAGTAACGTTAGTAGGCTTTAGGAATTTGCTGCAGACTGTGCAGAATCAAGCATTCATTGAACTGTCAGGTTTTCCTCAATTTTTTGGTAGCAATCATATGTGCCAGAGCCTAGCAGTTGTCAGTGAGTCAGTCAGAGATCTTTCAACTTACTCAGTGGTTTACCATCCTAAGATGGCCAGCTAATAATAAAAATCTAAAATCCTAAAACAAATAGGGAAAAAAATATTAAAAAAGAACCACAAAGGATTAATCAAAGTTCCAATTAAAAAAAAACGTTTTAATAACGCTTTGTATCATTTATATGCCATTCTTAATCCCACGTCTTTGATTTAGTGAAATGTAGATGTGCAAGTGCGTTGTTTGTATATTTTAGAATTAAAAAGCTGAAAGAAATGTTAAAATCATGTTATGTGTAGGTTAAAAAGTCTTCAGCTCAAAGTGAACCTGCTTGGAAGAACTCTGGTGCCAAAGTTGGTGTTGAAATATGGCGTATCAACAAGTTTAAGGCAAGTGT
This sequence comes from Craspedacusta sowerbii, assembly GCA_003687565.2. Classification (NCBI taxonomy): domain Eukaryota; kingdom Metazoa; phylum Cnidaria; class Hydrozoa; order Limnomedusae; family Olindiidae; genus Craspedacusta; species Craspedacusta sowerbii. Next base: position 11,617 of record QQSS02180396.1, read on the forward strand.
TATGTGTTGTTTTTGTTTGCAAAATTCTGTGTGTTTGGATTTGTTTTTTAAGGGTCTAATTACAGTATGCTGATTATGGCATTAGTCATGCGCAGCAGCGTTCTTAGTTTTTATGTTTAGATTTACTGAATTCCAGCTGTGTCACATATTTTTAGTAATAGTATTCTTGGGTTGTTGAACAATCGTTTACATTAAGGATAAAGCAGCTGGAAATAACCTCTTAGATAAGTTTGAGTAGTAAGGCGATGCAAGAAGATCGCAGTTGCTTTTGGTTGGATGCATGCTATATGCAGCTTTCGTGTTTAAAAAAGTTTATTGGTTGTGCTCAGGTAGAAAAATGGCCGACACAGCAGTATGGCCAATTCTTCAATGGGGATTCATACATCATATTGAACACTTACAAAGCCACAGGAGGAGATGTAAGTCTTTTTTGCCTCCTGGAATTTTTGGAATTTTTGTGACTTAAACATATTTTTAGCATTTTTAAACTAACTTTACTGGCAATATACCTTGCTTGCCTGCTTTGCTGACTTTGCTGCCATCCCACTTGACAGGTACTTCTTTCGCATGCTGACATGTGGCTTGTATGAAAGGCTATTTTATAGGAAGTCAATCAATATTCCCTTCTGCCAGTTTATAAGAAGTCAATGCATATACTAATAGCCACGGTTATAGGAAGGCAATGCATATACTCTTGGGCAAGTCAATGCACGTCCTCGTAGACAACTTTATAGAAAGTAAATCCATATCCTCCTTGCATGGTTGCTTTAGGAATTGTTGTATGATGTACATTTCTGGATCGGAAGCCAGTCCACTCAAGATGAGTATTGTACGGCAGCGTATAAGACCGTTGAGCTTGACACCTTCCACGACGACAAGCCGATCCAACATCGAGAGGTCGAGGGGCACGAGAGTGCTCTCTTCAAGTCATATTTCAGTACGTCCTGATTTGATATTTTCTGCTTCATTTAGAGATTTTTTTTTGGAAATTTGCGTCAGATTAAGTTTATATATAGTATTACGGCAGCCCGTCATACTAATGGTCTAATGTAAGGATCTTGTTGCGAAGTTTATAGTATGACGACAGCCCTTCATATTACTAGGTATGACGTAAGGATCTTGTTGTGTGATGCTTTGCAGTTCTGCCTAAAATTGTTCGTTTGGACTGAGAAACCGGATGTCGAATGCTTCTTTTTTGTAGAGGACATCACAATTTTGAAAGGTGGCTGTGACTCGGGTTTCCACAGTGTGCAGCCGACTGCCTACCAACCCCGGCTCTTCCAAGTGCGCCGGGAGGGCAGACGAACGCTTTGCACGGAGATCCCGATGAAGAAAGGTAACCTGAACTCCGACGACGTGTTTATCATTGACCTGGGGCTGGAAGTGTACCAGGTAGAGCTATGTAGTTCCTATCGCATTTTCTGATAGGGAAGAGGCAGTTTATGATTTTCATCTTACTTTGTTGAACGTGTTCAAGCTGTTGTATGTCGCTTTTCGGATGCTGCCCTATTTATTATGTTTTATTGAATTGAATTGTATTGCTTCTATTGAATTCGGGTTCTGATGACCTCGTTTCGTCATTGCACTTGGGGTGTGGGGCTAAACTGCAATGTTTCGATTATCTTGGTGCGTTAGGTAATGCTTTTCGTCTAAACATTTATGAAAATCCGCAGTGACAGCTGTTTCCCAAAAGGCGTGCGGGTTTTAGTTGTCGCTTCTCGATATTTGTAACGTGGCGCGGCGTATGTTGTGAATGAATGACCTTATGGTCAAGCTGTTATCTGCTTATTTCGATTCAAAGTTGGTATTCCTAGAAACTGCATAACGAGGTGCATATGATATGCGCATTAATTTGAATTCCGTGAAAAATTGAAGCACCTGCTTGTCGCACCGGCTGCCCACACCGAATTTCCATGCCAGAGTAAAGTAAAATGCGAGTTCATGTGCCATCTGGTTAACGTGTCTTAGTATGGCACAGTCTCAACAGTCGACCCAACTCTTGTGACCCTGTGGTAGGTGTTGCGCCTTCGGCCACAGCGGCTCGGAGTTCAATTCGCCTGCAAAAGCACGCTCTTTTGAGCGCCGCGTCTGGCGCCGGGGTGACCGATGAGCGGTTGAAATTTAATTGCAAGCATTGGTATTTCAATGACTTGTTATCCTCTATTAAAGCTATATTAATTTGATCTTTGGCGTGGGTACTATCTTGTTTTATCTCAGTATAATGGTGTGACGGCGAACAAGGATGAGAAGTATCAAGCCGCGCAAAAGATCGAGATGATAAAATCCGAGCGACCTAAGGTGAAGGTGGAAGTTCTGGAGGAGAGCGCTGTGGGTCCCAACCATCCAGTCATGCAGCACTTCAAAGATGGAGCGTCAAAGCAGGTAAAGAGCGGGTAGCTTTTGAAGGAAACAGGGTCTTTAAACGTAGGGCCTAGCTGCTAAGGTATGGCACCATGCTCACGTCACAATGACGCCAGCGATAGTCTACTTGTATTCGAAGCTTGGTACTTCCTGTGAGTCCCATGTACGATGCATCCTAAAACTACCGCAAATGCCTGTTTCTTAGAAGTGTCGCGCTAGAGAATGCACATTTCATCCGATTGCGTTGCCCGAAAGTGCACCAGATATGTTTTTTTTTTCTTATAGAAAGCTTTTGTGCAGCCAGGCCAGAAGGCCATATATAAGCTCAGCGACGAATCTGGCAAGATGGAGTTCACTGAAGTATGCCGCGGAAAGTTGGCTCGTCGTCTTCTGGACAGCAACGACGT
>QQSS02180407.1:0-14384 GCA_003687565.2 Craspedacusta sowerbii
GACAGAAACAATCTTGCAACGCGTTCATGAACGACAGCATCAATGGCTGGGACATGTGATACGGATGGATAAGAACACTATAGCAAATGTTGCACTACACGGTAGAGTAGATGGAACACCCAAAAGAGGACGCCCGAGAACAACATGGATGGCATCCACACTGAAAAGTTACGACGTGGGGACGCAGGTTATAATGAGAACTGCGCAAGAGAGAGAAGAATGGCGTTTAATGTGAAGTCATGCAAGAGCTCACGTCAGTGATGTACGGTAAAAACTGTACAGAGATATGGCGAAGAAGAAGAAGAAGAAGAAGAAGAAGAAGTTGGTCCTAGAATGTTGATCAATCCAACCAGTTACCTTACCAGAGGTTATTCATATCTTTTTGTGTGATTCTGTTCTGAGGTGCTGGCATACCCCTTCTAGCATTTGCGTCATTAGTGCTCCCCGTGTCGTTGACGTCGATTAAGTGCATCAAATAAATCAGTCGCTTTCAAAGGAGCGCAAATTACTTCGTTTACTAGTTGGTCAGGATTTTCCTCCGCCCATTGTAGAGGAATACTCACTCAAAGGTAGAGAACTTGCTTATCTTTGGTACATGAGTAGCTATACTCACAGTGAATTGGTGCATCGACAATCTCACCTATATAGATACTCACAGTTAAGAACGTTTGTTGCTGCCCCTCCTTGCAGTGTCTCACTCCTGGCATAGTTTAGATTTTTGGGTTTATTATATACCAGGGATAAGGATATTCTAGGTCCTGCTGGAGCCTAAGTCCACATCACCTAGACTTTGATATGCCCTTAGCTGCAGTAGATATTTTTACATGGAGGGCAGTGCGGTGTCATGTGCAGAATATTTGTAAAAAACTTTGCACTCCCTACTACCTGTTAAGGCCATGTGATGGACGGGATAATTGAATCGAATCATGCTATTCTCTAACGAATAAAACATGAGTATAGTGTCCTGTAAGAACATTTAACACCAACTAATCATCAATCTATGGGAATATCCTAAAGTGTTCTGATATTACTAAACCGTATGAGTATGAACCAATTGTCAGGGAATCTCGATGTCGCAAATCGATCAGATTATTGTTATTGCGGCACTAAAATCAAGAAGAGCAACATTTCACCAAGTTGAATATTTGATTCTTGACATAAGATAGATACTTATTCCTTGGGCTTAGATTGCGACTTTTACAAGCCCATTTACAGCAATGGAACATACAAAACAAATTATTGTCCTCATGCTGGAAAAGAAAGCCTTGTTCTTCAAATCTTGCGGTTATTAGAAGGAATACTGTGTCATTATATGTCCGTTATACTGCTTTATGTTATACCTTTAAGTACTCGAGCCAAAGGAAATAAGTTTGTAAGTATTTTGGGGGATTTCACATCACAGTTTGAAATCATGCAAATCATATAAACGTTGCCTCCTCTTTTTAAAAACTTGTCCAAAACCAATTTGTCGATGTATGCGCCTATGGCAAAAAATAGCAGGAGATATTTGCACCAATTAATTCGCTCAATGCAACAGAAGCAAACGGTCAAACTAGTATACGACTTGTATTAACCTCAGTGTCATCTGTTGCCCTTTCTCGTCAGCTTCTTTGAGTATTTAATAAGTCATTTCAAATAACAAGCGTTTGATAGTGTTTAGGGAGATAGTTATTACGGCTCTAAGAACCAATTGCTAGTATCTAAACACCAAAATAATCAATGTAGTTTACTACAGACCGTCAGATAAAACGATTGGCGATGCGCTCGTCTACAAAAATAAACACAATATGCTACCCCAAAGTGTTTTTTCCCTTCTTCCAGCGTGTTGAACGTCACTTGTCGCACTATAGGAGCAGAGAAGTTCCTTATTTTATAGCAAAAGAAAAAAAGCATTGCCATGCACACAAGCCATTGCCAGGGGCACCATACTTATGGAACCGCATGAACTGCAAGGAAGCTATGAAAAGCATGACTCTGAATGATTTTAAAGACGAAATGAAAAAGTTTCTCATGCAGGAACCAACAAGTACTTCACTGCGGTGACAGGAGCAGTCTTGTAAACGTCAAAGAGCAGCTGCAGGTTCCAGTAAACTTTACAACCAACCTTACGATGCTCTCTTTCTCATATTCGCTCAACACGCTTCAAGCATGCAGCGACGCCTTAACAGACTGAAAACCCCAGTGGTGCTCCATGAAAAGGCCTAAAGCCTTCTCAAAGAAACATGCCGCTTATGTTTGGCACATCTGAAGTGGTTTATTCTCTTATTTTTGTATGTATTTGGACGCGTTTCTGTAAGTATCTGTGTAGCAGCAGGCGCTCGCTTTGGGGTAAGGGGCAGTGGCAGCGGGGGAAAGGGGCATCACCAGAAATTTCCCCCTTCTACCTTAGCATGCACAGTCACGGATTGCCTGTGTATAGAGTGCTTTTTTTTTTATGCGCTTCTTTGAAGTTAGTGTAGGTTACATTTAAACGCCTCAATGCACTAGTTGTTTTCGTCAAAATAGATTGACCGGGTTCACAACTCTGTAAATCTCAGCATATTCTTCGGTGTTTTTTCGGATACCATTGCAATCTGTTGCTTATTATCATGACGTAACGAATGTACTTATAAATGAAATGAAAATGAAATGAATTGATGATCTTGAGAATCGTCATCTGGCACCTTATATTTATTGTGAACCGTGCTTTCGGCCGCTCGATCGACCCCAGCGTCGCTTCTCGTGTACTTTGTATTGTACTTTGGAGTCTAGGTTTGGACGTGTATTTCACATTAAACCATGAAGGTAATGTTGCCAACCGCCTTCGTTTTTCTCGTTTTTTTTTTTTTTTTATCTGGCAGTTTAGGGCTTAGAGGCAATGCCTACAGCATCGTGCGGTTTCCATTCTTTTTTTTAATGAGAGTTTATTTTCTTGCTCGCGGGAGCCATCCATTTTTCGTGTGATCTGAGGCTGAGTTGCATTACTTTACCTACCTGATTAACAGGCCGGTAACACGTGGTAAGTTTGTGGTTTGATGCTGTTTAATTGCAAATCACTAGTCGCATATTGCAGCTTTCAACCCCCCGTGTTGTATAGTGCTAAACTAGCCCTAATTTTTGCTTCTTTATGCTATTCTGGTATGCATTCGACCTGTACCTTCATTTCTAATACTCTTCCACCCTCTTCATATGGATAGATTCCAACAATTTGACAATGCATAGTATTAGTGGTATAAATGGAAGTTCTTCTCATAATGTATGCAATTTTAACTTAAGCTCGTAACAGGTGGTATCTTCAATCTGATTAGCTAGGTCTACGAAGGTACTGCCCCTCAAAGACGGTTTCATGTACAACGCCTTTCGTTTTACTTCCAGCAGCTGTACTAGTTCTTGCAGACCATCTTCTTTGTTTTAATGTTATATCTGTGCATGTATAGTGTTTTTAAAAGCATTTATTGAGAAATAAATTGTTTTTATTGTTGTTAGTTGTTGTTGGTTGTTGTTGGTTGCTATTGTTTTGCCTTTCAAATACATCTGAACTGATTATAAACTCCTTGTAACCGCAGTGAAGGTAGGATTTTGGCTTCAAATTTGAAGAACGCCATATAGTAAGGGTACAAAAAAATTTCATCTAAATTTTTAAATTTGAACATGTGGTTGCACAAATCGGTTCTAAGTTGCTGATGCAAGAACGAGTTTCTGAGTTATGCCTACATTTCACTGCTTATTTGGGTATGTTCATTCTTTCAATTGTATTTTTAACTGATGTTTCAAAACTGTGTTATTGTATCTCACAGTTATGCCTAGATGCTTTCATGACAGTTAGGTTATCAAGAAAGCATTCTGGATGTACAAGCATGAGATCAAAGGCTCGGAGAAATTTGCCATTGAACTAATAGTTAAATCAGCCATATGGTTGCCACCCTATTTACTAGGTCGGCGTCAGCACTAAAATATTAATTGCCTTATGTGGTCTTGATGTATCCCTACGTTTGCCGAACGTATGATAATCATAGAGCATGTATGCAGCTTCTTTTATTTAACAAAGATATTATAGCCCAAAAAGCAGCCACCTGTTAATTACCCTAAAATAAGAGCACATAGCACTTAGTAACATAAACCTAGGTTAGCATAAATAACAGTCCTGCAGGATCCTAGCTTAGTACATAAGACATTATTTATCAATACACGACAGGCCTTTTCTCTAGCATTACGGGTTACAGCACAGCTCTGTGATTTGCGTACATTGATAATTCTTATTGGCTTGATACAATCTGTATCAATGTGCATGTTTGCATGCCCTTCCAGTATGCAAAGTTTATTTCATGTATTTGCAAGTTTTTTCTTTGACTTGGCCACACTTGCTCATCTTGCCTGCAATGCTTGTACATTTTACAGTCAATGTCCATCTCCACCAGTCCGCTTTAATAAAACCTTTAGTGCAGCTTTTAATTTGGTGCATGTTTGCATTGTCTTTCAGTGTTTACCTTAGCTTGTGACATGCATTCCCTTGAAATGACAGGTCAATAAGGTATTCCCATGTATTGCAAGTGTGGCTGTGGAATATTGCTTCTTGTGTTCTTTGTGTAACTCATGAATAGTTATTATGTTGCGACTTGCTACAGAGAGATATTTTATTCTTGTGATGTGCCTCTGCATCTGCGAGTTTTTTCGCTCTCTAGGTTGAAATTTGCAGCACGCGAACTAAAGACGTTATCTGCACTTTGGATGTGTCCGCCTCTTCGACCATCGAAAAGGTGAAGCAAGCGTTCGAGAATCTCAAACCGAAGTATTATGTTAGCCGCCAGTCTATGCGCGCTGACCCGCGGGGGAAGAGCCTAAGTAATGATGAAACTCTCCGATCACTCGGATTCGAGAACTTTGCGCGGTTGTATTTCAAAGATCTTGGACCACAGGTTCGTTGGAAGACCGTTTTCTTGGCGGAGTACATAGGCCCGTTGTTTCTGTACGCTCTATTTTTCGTGAGACCTGGGTTCATATATGGGGCAGACGCTGCATCGCGAGTCATGCACTGGTACGTCCAAGTGGCTTTCGCGTGTTACATGTTCCACTATGCCAAGCGAGTTCTCGAAACTCAATTTGTGCACCGCTTCTCTAACGCTACGATGCCGATCGGCAACCTGTTCAAGAATTGCACCTATTACTGGACTTTCACTTGCCTGGTAGCTTACTTTGTGAACCACCCGCTCTACACACCGGCTTCGTTCGGGGACGGGCAGTTCTACGGGGCACTTGCTGTCTTCGTTCTGTGCGAGTTGGGCAACTTCTCGACGCACGTGCTCTTCAGGAATCTTCGACCGCCCGGTTCAAAGTTGCGTCTGATTCCCATGCCAACCTCGAACCCGTTCACCTGGCTATTCCGTTTTGTCTCCTGCCCGAACTACACGTACGAGGTTGGCGCGTGGATTGGTTTCACGGTCATGACGCAGACGCTCACGGCCGGACTGTTCACGCTGTGCGGATTTGTGCAGATGCTGTTGTGGGCCATCAAGAAACACAAGAACTACAAGAGGGAGTTCAAGGATTATCCGAGAAATCGAAAAGCGATGGTGCCTTTCATCATCTGATGTCATCGATGTGTTTTCCCCTTTGTTCGTTAAGCCTAGCACCTTCCGTACCTTGGTTAGTGTTTGGTTACTTTGTTTTCGTAGCACTGCTACGGCTTCGTCAACTACAGTTTTAGAAGAGATTTATCTTCTCAGAGTATGTTGAGTTGAACTTTTCGAGGAAAGTTCACTAAAATTAGAAAGTCGTTAAAAATCCTGAGCGCATCGCAACTAAGACACACGTGCACGCACTTCGCTGCCACTCCCCTTCCGTTATAATAAGGAATAAGACTTAATGCAACGGGCGTTGGCTAACGTAACCGCTTCTCGGTTGAAGCATGGCTAAGGCCGTCATGTGCTTGTTGTCGTGTTGTGGTCCTGTTCGTCCTTTTTATTTTTTTTATTATTTTTTTTTTTTTTGAATCCTTGAAGTTCTTGTGTTTCTAGCCTACGTCGCTTGAATATGCCGTATAATTGCTGATCCACTGTGGAGCTTGTCTTATGAAGAGAAGGAGTCCGCTGTTGCGCTTTCTGTGTAGTGTACCACTATCTTGTATCCTTTAAGACCCGTTATCTTCGTCGAGTAGGTTTATCTCGGGTATGCGATTAAAGTTCTTTTCCTTTGCAAAATATGTCTAGAATAGAATTTCCTCTGCTGATGAGTTGAGGATGCAATTCTTGTGCCGAGGATTGCTATTTCGTCAAAGCGTTTCATTCTAGGTAGGTTTACTTGCTCGTTGTGAAGAAGATGGTATGAATGTTCGATTTGTTCCCATCTAGGTATTTGCAAGGTACTTCTTTGTTTTAGGATATAGGGACTTGACCTTGTTCTAGATTTTCAGCTTTGCGTAGACAGCATATGCCATGAATTTAATATACGTGGAAGCCCTAGTCCCTGACTGACTGACCGACTTGGGGAGGCTCAGGTTTGACGAATGCATATTTGTACTGGCAATACAGATCGCTGCATGCGGTCGATTTTGCGCTTAAAACGCCTTAAGGAATTTAAAGTTGCCGTGCAGAATGGCCGTGGTTTTGAAATTTTCACTTGCTTACCCAGAATGAGCCTGTATTTTTTCGGGCAGCCCTTGGTCATTGACCCAATTTTGCCTTCTTTTGTTTGTGTTCCGATGAAGACCCTTTCCTTGGTCTTCGCTGTGAACAGATTCCGAACGGGGCTCCGGAGACAAGCATTTTTTCCTTCTTGGTTCGAGGTTCGATAACATTTCTAATATAGAGAAAGGCAAGCTTGAGTTATGTTCTCACCAGTTCGCCAGTTCGTTATACTGGGGAACCCACTTATGAAAGGAAGAGTGATATTTGACAGTTTATCATCAAAGACGCTGGTTGATCAGAAAAATGCTCAAAAATACAAATACACGCATTGGATAAAAGTTTACAAGTCTACTCCTTCGAAGTCTGCTAGAAGTTCTGATTAAACATCAGATGGCACCATGCAATTTGCAAGATATCACTTATCGTTTATCTCCAATTTATCGCATTCAAAAACCTTACCAAGAATATTTGCTATTCTAGTCAAGGGTTATTATTGTTCACTCCTTGACAGAGAATTGTTTTTCCCTTTGTAAAGGAACCTAAATATCGCTGATTTATAACAAGCCTTGCCTTATTCTGGTTCTTTAGATAATGTATAATGCAATCGCAAGCTTGCGTCCAGCTTTTAACCATTAAACTGGATGGCTTCGAGTCCCCCTCTAACTTAGTCGGCTGAAAGTTGTCGAGGATGTGTCAAGGTCTGTCGTTGTCCACGCTGGCACAAGTCCAATTAAGCTATGCCCCAGCCATGGAGGCACCTCTAAAAGAGCCTATGCCTGTACGAAACCGGTTTAGGAGCAACCAGGGTTGCCGTTGCAGGCCTTCTTTTTCTTTTTCAAGACATTCGCAGCTGAACAAAGTATAATTGCATAAAAAGTATGTCACAGAAAAGTTTGGGATGTTCACCGAGAGAGCAGATAGCCATTTCATGGAGCACAATATCCAAGACTATCCTTGGGTGACTGCTTCATAACGATTGCATATCAATTAAGACTTGAAAGAGACGTGTTAACGAGACTCGCGCGTTCCATTTAAGTTTCAAGACAGAGGGATTTCCCTTTGGACTCAATAAGAATGGAATGATGATGTTTTGTAGAATGGAGTGAGTACAAAATAATATGAAACTCAAAGAGAATGGAGTAATATCAAACGAAAAATTATGGAATTTAGTAAATCCTTACGTAAGTAATAGGGGCAGTAACTCTCAGGAGAAGATACTGCTATTCGACCATGAAAAAATTGTCTCAGATACGAAGGAACCAGCAGGGGTTAAAAAAAAAAAGATCTCTACAAAATACTGTTGAAAGTAATAGTGGGCGTAAGCCAGAAGACTGCTTACTACATTTTCCTTCTGATAAATTATATAAAGCAGTTTAAGACATCCTTCTTACCTAACGGGATTACCTGAGCAACGTAGTGATAAAAAATAAAAGCAACTTAACAGAAATTCTGACTTTCCGGGAAGTTTCTGTGCAGGAAGTAAAGGAACAGCTTAAGATTAAACTAACACAAATCTATAGGGAAAGATCAAATTTCTCCTACAATGACCAAACTTGCAGCAATCGATCTAGATGTACCAATCGCAAAGTCTGCAAATGTGAGTGTCTTGGAAGGAAGTTCGCAGATCACCCACAGGATTAAAGCTACCAACCTGTCAGTATTCTAAATACAATATCAGAGATTTATTAAAAGCTATGAAACAACAGATCATCCCGTTTACGGAGAAGGCATTTTCTATTTGTATTTCTACATACATGAACATCGTAGCCCTCAATATGTATTTATTAGATTATTAGAAGAGTGGCTATCAAATCTAGACACGACTTGGTAAAGGGCTCTCTACTAATAGATTAGTCAAAGGAGTCTGACAACATACCACATGTTTTACTAGCAGCCAAACCAGGAGGGTGCGGGCTCAGTGAAGACTCAATAAAGTACTTGTACTCTTACTTGAAAAGGCAAAAAGGGCAATATAAAATATCTACAGCAAGTACCAGAACGTTATAGCTGGAGTTCCACAAGGATCCATTCTTGGTCTCATTCTCTTCGATATTTTATAAATGACCTTACTCTACTCATTCAAAAAACCGAAATGCACAACTTTGCTGATGATAACACTCTCTGTACAATGCGCATGCATGTCAAATTTATAAATTGCTAACTCTGTTAGAAAAAGAATAAAAAATTTCAGGTAACTGGCTTGACCCTAACAGTATGTTTGAAAATCAAGAAAAAATTATGGCGTTACTTCTGACGAAGAGCAAAGCAACTACCGAAGGACGCACACTCGGGACGGGAGGCAAGGGGCTTCTCTCCGGAATTGGGAAACAATTTCGGTATCGAAATAGACAATAGGTTGGGCTTCAACAGGCACATTAGTGACATCTGATATGAACTGCTAGTCAGTTAAAAGCTCTTGTTAGGCTAAAGTCAAGTCTCAATTTCACGAGGAAGAAGTCTTCGTCGAGAGTAACATATACCCCAATTTAAACTACTTCTCAAATGTTTGGAACTATTCTTCAACACTCTCATTTTCTATAATCGAAAATATTCATGAGCGAGGTCTTCCGCTAGTTTATTATAGTCACCCAGACAATTGTTAAAAATTACAAGAGAAAGCACGAAATCGCTTACTGGAAGTAAGTTGCTCCCGCAGTCTGTGTTAAGCAATTTCAAAACTATCAATGACATGATTCCTGAGTATATGAAAGAAGTGTTTCAACTAACGAAAAATAGACATTCGCCTAGACATCCGCACAACTTGGCAGTACCGTAACCGAACCAAGTCTCTCTTGGATCTAGAAATTGGAGATCCTCAGTCCTAAGAATTTGGAATTACCTCTCAGAACACATTAAGTCAATTTCTAGTGAAGGACTCTTCTAGTTAAATGTAAACTATGGGGGTGGACATAAATGTTTACGCAACGTTTGAGAGCGCAACCGAAGAGTGGTGGAGTTACATTTATATATTGCTTGATAATTGCTTTACTTTGTCGTAAAAGCGAAAGTATAAAGGTTTCAACGTCCGACCCACAGCCAAGTCAAGCCATCATGGTCTATCCCGAAACCATCCAGTTACGCGCCACGGAGTTCCTATGTTATGCGCTGTGTACACATGAAATAGGTGTAGCTAAATTTTACTACTTTTCAGCAAAATTTTTAGTACATTCGGAAACGATCTAAGCGCTTTTGCAATCCTTTCTAGTGCCAGCGAGGCGTTTAAGGCAGCTTTAATATTGCTTCAGAATAGCTTCAACCTATCATTAAAAGGAAAGCAATAGAGGTTTTACGTCCCTATACTGCTGCAAATATACCTAACTGAAATCTAAACCTTCTTGTTGTAGCCCATTTTGAGGCAATATTTCATGTAGCACATACGCACGCGGTGTACCTAGCTCTTTGTTTATATCTTTTCTTTAAAGTATTTTTGCTTTTGAGTACCGAGTATAAACGCATTTTACTACAACTACTACTATTGCGAACTACTACTCATGCAGCTGCTGCTGCTACTGCTACTACCACTACTGATACTGCTACTACTCAAATTTTGGTCTTATTTTCACTTTCTGATGCCTTCCCTTCATTAAGCAGAACTTCCTTATTTCTAGTCTTGATCTTTGACTACTTATAAGCTGGAAGAATTGTGTGCAGTCAATTTTAGCTTACATGAAAGTGCAGTATGGCTACCATGAGCAAGAGATTTCAAAAGAAGATCAAAATCATTAACAAAAGGCATGTGTTGGTTTTTAGGCAGTGGAATTGCTGCATGTGAAGCAAATAATTTAAACACTTATAGATCAAAACGAATGCATGGTCCTTCAAGTAATGTATCTCTCTAATCTACAATCATCAGAAGATGAGAGTGGAAACTCGTTAATATCTGTTTACTTCTTTTAGCATTTTAGTACTCCAATATAAAAGTGGACAAGCTAGCCCAGAAATTTGTTGTAAACCACATCATACGAAAAGGTAAAAACAATGTTATTGAGAAGCAGTGCAATACCAGTAAGCTTTGAAAGTTTCTTATAATGATTTGTATAATATGCTGTTAGGAACATATCATTTTTGATAGTAGTGTTAAGCTTAATTTGTCGGTGGGTCCTACAAATTGTTGTCTCAGGTGTTATTAAATTTTCAATATTGGACCACTTGGCATTTTGATTCATCATTCTAATAAGCAATATGTAGTGCATCTGTCTAAATGTTAGTCAAAATTTTTGATTGATTAAGAATTTGTCCTCAGAGTTGAAAGTAGGTGTTTATTTTCTGTCAAAGGAATAGTTTTAAAAGATAGAATATATTTCAAGTTTTGCTTGAATCATGTTTCTGAGTAGACTACCATAATGGATAGCAAAGGATCCAACATAAGTTGGTCAAAAATTAATAATGATTAGTGATTGACCAACTTATGTTTGATGCTTTGCTATCCATGATAGATACTGCTATCCACACCTTGTTGTGCTTTTCTTTCATTGAGAATTGTTTTCCGGAGGGGGTTTGTCTCATTGCTCATATCCCCTCCATATAAGAACCTTTTCTAGCCTACCAAGTTTAATCCATTAAGTGTACCTTAATGTTGATGTCATATCCCTATGTAAAGCATTTCTGTTTTTAGTTTTTGTAAAGGTTCTCTGTCAGTGTCTTTTCTTTATAGCATAGTACAAGACGAGTAACCAATTATGCATCGTTAAAGTTCTAAGTTGTGTCAAGACAGGAAGCATTGTTGCTTGATTTGATTTTCTGTTTAAAGGTAGCCTCTTACTCAACTGTAGCAGTGAATTTCAGTTAAGCTTTATTTTATTCAAGCATGGTTATCAGATTTATTTACTTAGGAGAGATCTCATGGTGAATTTCAACCAAACGCTTGTTAGGCTAGAGCACCATTTACTTGGTGTAGGAAGTATGAGCCAGCTACGTCTGTGACGCTCACAATAAAGCAATGTTCGTAGAGTTTTTGGCTGACCTATTCTTCTTTTTTTTTTTTTACCTTTGCAACTCAAGTTATCAAAGCCATGCAAATCATGTGTTAGGCAGTCTGAACTTGTTAAATCATGGGTACATTTGTTCTTACTTTGAATTGACCTACCTGGTAGTAACCTTGTGGAGACACTGCTGCTCATGTTAAAGTTTTTACATGTTAGACTGTCTTAGTTATTGATATGCTCACCGTCTTGCCATTTTCATGATGATCAATTTGATTCTTAAGTATTTGCCTTCCAGGGTTTTAGCTCATCTTTTGACATTGCAGGTCATGTTTGATATTTAGTAATGGAACTTTAAAGAATGAAAAATGAATTTTACAACAGACGAGGAATGGACCACCAAGGAAAAGTATATACTTGCTTGCTGTGTGGCACGTAGTGGAGATCAGAACTGGTAAGAATACTGGGGCATTGGAGCAAGAACACATCTGACAGATCTTCATGTTAGGTGCATTGTTATTAGAATGTAATTTTTTTCAGTTCGTTCTTTGCCACATTTTCTTTGCTGATTGTAATATGGTTTAGGGGTTCTGTAAGTCGTACAATCAAGCTCATACTTGAGTCAACTGGTGATGCTGCCCCAAGACCTACAGAATTCTTTTCACAAAAGGTAATTTTTATTCTTATTAGACTTTCCTTGGCCATATGTTGTAACAGGCTTCATAGTATAGCCTTCCCTGACATATGCCTGCCCCAAGACGCTGCTTAGCACAACTTTCATTCAATGTAGATTTTCAGGTCAAGCGCCACAAAACCCTGGTTACCCATGGTTTGTGAAACTACCTTACCTACATGAAGTTATGCTGCATCAGGTGGCAGCCTAAAAACTTGTGGGTTGTTGTTTCAGTAGAATCTGTTGCGAAATTGGCTCTACAATTGAATTTGAGCCTTTGCTTGATCATCACTTAGTCTGCTTAAAGTCCAGGCCAAGTAAAAGGAGAGATGAAAAGTCGATATGGCGATAATTATTATATCTCAAAAAGAAGATATTGTGACGACTTTTACTACATGTTGATAGCCCCATTCATGTCCGTTCAACTAAATTTTGCTGCACATCATGACTAACAACCTTTGGATTGTCGTGTTTGCCTTTTTGGTGGATATCAATATGGATAATGTAGTTATCTCATAAAGGCTGCTTATTATCATGCTAGAAAGCTGTGAGCATGTCAGCTTTATGAGAGAAGGTCTTATAAGTTAGTTAGCTGTTATTACATTATTTCATCAATCTTGTGTTTAAGATTGTTACTTTTTTCAGTGCTGGGATTAGGTTTGTAGATGTGTAGTTGCTTTTAGAATTGCGCTTTGAAGTACAATGAGCTTCTAAACTGTGCATCTGTCTCAAAGTAAGTTGTGTTTTTTGTGCCATTAAACCTGTAGATACCTAAAATGAAGGCATGTGGATATTAATGCATTAGCTAGAGCATTTAAGCCTTTGTTATATATAGATATCATGCTGTTGTAATCGCCACAAGGTGTTAGGCTTTTCTTATTTTTAAGCTCCCAGAAATCGGACTTTTGTTTTCAGAACTGGTACATGCTCTTGCATAAAGAGCCAATGAATAATTTGACCTGATCTGGTTTAGATTGCCAATCATTTTTTTCTTTGTTTTAAAGGAGGAAAAGCAGGGGTGGTACAGAGGCAGTTAATATTGGTAAGTTTGTTTCAGTCATCATCTGCTTACCTGCTACTCAGTTATTGTAGGTTCCCTTCTACTTTGAGTTTCTCCACTTGCACTATTTTGGATATCAGCAAAAATATAAAGAATTAGTAGTAAATTTTAAAAATAGCCTATAAAATGCAGCAACTACTCCCCTACATTAAATGCATTATTGTTCCGCGCCAGCTTTACAGGCTCTTTGAAAGGTACCTGGTCAGAGACAGAATGCAATTTTCGCATCGGTCGAAGAGGCAATGTAGCTTGGAAGGCCCTAAGTCTTAAGCCGTAAGCGTTAGCCCACATCCCCATATTGG
Organism: Craspedacusta sowerbii; assembly: GCA_003687565.2. Classification (NCBI taxonomy): domain Eukaryota; kingdom Metazoa; phylum Cnidaria; class Hydrozoa; order Limnomedusae; family Olindiidae; genus Craspedacusta; species Craspedacusta sowerbii. Next base: position 13,560 of record QQSS02180407.1, read on the forward strand.
GATTGGTGGAAGGCCGTGACGGTACTATTATAAAGCCCTAGTTTATAGCCCTGCCTACGTTTGGGCTCGGTGTTTGAGCCAGTACGTTTCTTACAAATTCCTTGTGAGCCTGGGAATAAAAGTGGCTTAAGTTTTATCTATGCTGCGTTAGAAACATGCTAGGCAGTGGCTATTTAATTTGAAATCGATCCGTGTTAATTAGTTAAATGGGCGCAGGCAAGTCTGGGCACAGTTAACCATTCTAACAGATGAGTTCAATTTTAATAAGCCCTATTCCGATGTTATGTGGCTGGTCATGCAGCGCTATTCAACGTGATGTTCTTGCCTAATCTGTCCTAGCCAACCTAGCCGTCTTTGGGGTCATCCATAAAAGACGTCCACAAATTTTTGGGTAATTCTCCCCCCCCGCTCCCCCTTGTCCACTTTGGTCCACTTTTGACTGGCCCCCTACCCCCTCCTCTGTCGTGGACGTCCACAAGTGGCAAAAACGTTTTATTATTAAAAAAATTACTGTCCTCATATGTCATTTTACGATACCAGGTGATGGTTTTCTCTACATCAACACGTGAGATACCAAGTTTAAGCAAATGATTATGATGATGAAACAAAATTCTTCAATGAAGTTACGCTAATATTGAGATATACAAGACTGGACAGCAAAACTCATATACACGAGAAAAAAATTACTAATACAAAATGACAACAAGAATTTTCGGAAACCACAAAAATTGATGTAAATGTCTGGCAGCCGTCTTTAAATTTTCCGTGATAAATCTATAAAACAATAAAATACAGAACAGATATTGAACCACCACGCAAAAATTA
>QQSS02180418.1:0-14382 GCA_003687565.2 Craspedacusta sowerbii
TTGTCCGTCGTATAAGACTGGAGTTAAAGGGAGACAAGAATGACTTGAAAATTATGGTTGGTATTATGTGTCTGTAGCTTTAATGGCACAAATTTATGTAGACCATCTTACCATACTGGAAGCCATCTCAAGAGCTAATTTGTGTGTTTGCTTTGTGGTATGGTTTTTTATTTGTTGACAATCTTGACCCAAAAAATCACTTCATGGCACTGCTTGCTAAACTGATGCAGTTTTAACTACCTCTTGGAATCACTCCTCTGCTGCAGGAGATAACCTGAGCACACTCTTATCTATAAGAAGTAGTATTTCAGTAGCTTTATGCAAGGAACTCATCAATATGTTTAGCTCTGTTTTTGAAATTATTTGTAGGCCATCACTTCTACTCGGATCTTCATTATCTCGTCTAAACATCCTAAAGTGAGTATCTTAAGATGAAGTGACTCATTTTGAATATCATTTGGTATTTATTTAAGCTTTATATTTTATTGATACCAACCCTTGTTGGCATAGGTATCACAATAGGACTTTGTCATTAAGGCATCTGTTTGTTTAACTTACCTGTTTGAGAAGTATTCTTGATTGTATGGGAGCAATAATTTGGTATCAGGATAGGCATGGATCTAATGTCTGTTTGAATAAAGTTTTGGTTATGTTCGTTATGATGCTAGAATGAATAAGGATCAAGACTGCATCAAATTTTGTTGTTTACCAAAAGCTTATTCTTGAGCATTTAATTACTGCATTGTTGCAGCTACTTTTTGCTGAAAGTCTGTTTGGGGCACACAATACATAATGATTATTGTTGATTATATAATTCGCACTCCAGACTGCTGCTCTCTGTTCATGGAATATTTTTATAGTTAAAAAGCCAGCTAGTGCCTGTAAAATGTAATTTTTGCTAGACCTCTCAGGAATCAAGTAAAAGTTTGTAGCTGTGAAATCTAAATGCAATAAGATTACTTCGAAGAAAAGTGATCAAACATGTGTTGAACGCAAAGTGATGCCTATAGACACTGATTAGCACCTTGCCATAAGATAGGGTGATTTAAATGCCGGTTGCTAGATAACAGAATTAACATAGAGAAAATATTGGAAATCCGACAAAGTAAGCATGACTAGTGCACACAAAAGATGAGGTTCTAACTGGCTTCTCAGGTTACTTGGTTTTGTTCTCTCATCAATAGTGATCCTTGCATGACACTGATAGCTAAAATTAGTTGCAAGCAGAATAAATTTGATTTTGGCCTAGAGTTGACTGAAATTTTACTGCTAGCGATAAAGGAGGCTGGATCGTGTTTGCATTTGCTTTTAAAAATCGCAAAACTAAACCCCTGTCTGCCGAATTCCTGTTGTTCGAGGATTTTCTTGTCTGATCATTACTTTTAAATTTGCAAAATGCCTGAAGTTTATTTCACAAATTCCTGATTTTTTTTTCAAATCTAGATTGTGAAGAAGACCATGATATCCTATTTTTATATCCTGTAATGCCTGGAATCTTCATTTGATAGATTCTTTGTCCCCAAACGTTTGTGGTTTAGGTTGGGATGGGTAAGGGTAGTCCGGAAAATGAGGCAGATCCTGAAAATGAGCAAGATCCTGAACAAGTGCTTCTTTTTTGTATTTGTTTTGCCAGCTCACAACTGTCATGATATAAGCATAATAAATATGGCTGCACCTAAAGATATTTTACTTTGGGCTGTGAAGTATCTGTATGTTTCTTTTAACCTGCACAGGTAGAATTCAGCTTCCATGTATTGGATGTTCAAGGTCTAGAATGTGGGAAGCCTCAGTCGGTGAGTTAGGAGCTGGTGCACCAACCCAAATTTGTAAATTTATTTATTACTAATTTTAGCTGTGCGAAATTTGCATATCAGCGGCTGAAATGGTTTAATATAGGTTTTGTAGGATGCATTTATATTGTCCGGATTTCACAAGGCTATTCAGTAAGGTGGCTTTTCTCTTTTTTCTTTTTTTTTATTTCTTTGTCGTAGAAAAGGCAGCCCATTGTCAGCACTATGAATCGGGTTGTCGGTTATGTGGCTGAATCTCACGCACAGGCACCTAATTCAGTAAGCACTAATGCCATACGTTATTTGAGAAGGCGTGCAGAATCTTCTGCTTGGCACCAAATTCCAATTTTATGCCGAGTGCCAATTCAAGTGAAAATGCCAAGACGCAATATGCTGACTATGGATTGCGTGTCGAATTGACAAATAATTCAAGTCGCGGCCTCTAAGATCACATGTCCAGCGTCAATAAATTCAGTACATATATGCGCCAAATGAAGACCGCTGAGCTGGTCTCGTTTCGTTACAGTGAACAACTTGGATCCATAACAGGTATCTAACCCACAAGAACATCCACAACGAAGACATTTTTCCTTATGCTGTTGAAATTTTTTATGCGCCTATTTCAGGTAATCCTCTATGATGCTCATATCTTTCAGCTGGTGTTGACTCTGGCTGGGGAAAAGCCTGTTCAGCATGTGATCAAGTTTGAGTTTGATGACGATGTTGAATTCATGATTGCGTACATAATTGCTCTGCTGAGAACGACGTTCTTGAATGCCAATGTCGAGTATGCGGGTTTTTAGTTTCTTGTTGAGTGTGCTCTTCTTTGGTGTGTGATAAGGTTTACAGCCACTGACAGCGCACACTTCATGTTGTTTTTGCATGCCTTTTGCTAGCAGATGTTTGCAATAGCAAGTTGCCCTGCTACTGCTAACCGGCATGAAAAAGGACGTAGCACTATTACCTTGGCTTGCATTTGCCCGATTTGTACATTTCTGTGAAAGGTTGTATGATCACATGATTTGTTTTGACAAGACCAATTTCTCCCGTATGGGAGCAGCATGTTTATATGCGGAAGGCGTTAAACAAGGTGCTATTCTTGTGATGCAGCTTGGGATGGGGTTGTTGCCTACAGGACAAGCTCTCCTTCTTCACTCTAGACAGCATGTTACTCTCCAAGTTGAGCCTAATGAGCGACGAGTTGCTATCGAACAGTTTGTCTCTACTATATCTCAGTCCTTAATGGATGGAATTAGTACCCAGTGTGGTAGGTCTGATAGTCGCCTTTCGTGTTAACCGTTTTCGTAGTGAGCAAGGGTCATGATCTGTGACGTTATCCTTGAATGTTGTCCATTGTGGTTATCCATTTGTTGTTGTACAGTATGTGCTTATGCGTACTTATGCATACAATCTTTGCTAAGTTTGCTGTATACCAGCTAATCAACGAAAATTTAATGCCTGCAGTCGCTTACGTATCTGCGTTTTAGCTCATTTTAGGTTCCTAGTTTTATGTTTTTATGATTTCTTTGCTCCTAATTGTCATGTCGTTTTCAAAAACAGCCGATCTAAGTTTAGCAGTCATAACGTATATGTTTGCTGAAGGCGTTTGTTGCTACTTACCATGTAAGACGATTATCCTAAGTCATTTAGATGGATTATGTGTGCGTCTATGCAATATCTCAGTTTTCCAATTTGTATTGTTTTTGTAGGAGCATTTTCTATCGCATATCTAAGTCTAAGTGACTACTATGGGCAAGCGGCTCTTGCTGAAGTGCTATGGGCAAGTCTTTATTCTTCCTGGCGTTATATCTTCATGGTGCTTCAGTTCTTATTCTCAGATAGTTTATTGTTCCAAGTAAACTTTTAAGGATATTGCGAGAAAGAGGTTTTAATAGGACTGTAATATTTATTATGCTCCTGGCCATGGGAATCAATGTAATGGTTCGAGTGTAGGTCTTGTGGTCAGAGCACGGAATATTAAGGTTTGCCAGTCCCGCCATTCGCCGAAAGACCTTGGGAGTGTATTGTTGAGTACTATGAGTTGCTTGGCTATTAGATTAGGATGTACAAGGAGATGTTATTCCATTTTATATTTTATATTATAGGTCTGTTTAAAACTATACAAACTCCTTGTCCTTTGGTCATGCTTTTATTGAGCCTAGACCAGGATAAACTGCATAAGTAGAGGTTCGTTTATTGATTGATGTCTTGATCGATTATTTTCCTGTGTGACCCAGTAGTGTGAGACACGTTCTTATGTGGAACCAATATTAAATAGGAGTGAATAGAACTTATTTTGAATTGTAAATCTCTTTTGTCTCGTTTAGGATGTAGACAGGATTTATGCCAGTCACAATTGCAAGGCTTTCAACATTCAAGATTTTGAGCATTTGGAGCAAAAGTATGTTGTGGGCCTTTGTGGAATCCATTTCATAATGCATGTCTTCCACTGTTGCTTTTTTTGTTGTTAATTTTAATATATAATTGTGTAAAGATTTTCGCACAAGATTATTTGTCTTGTTCTGACATCCGTGTCTGGCATTTTGCCGTTAAAGACCACTTGGATGCAGTTTTAATGGCTGTCATGAATTTTAACAACCCAGAAGTCTCAAATCTTTTATTAGTATGCGCATCTTGTGGCATTTCTTGGTTTGATTTTAGGCACCTTATCCCCGTTGTTGCTGCCCTTGCCTACAACAGCTATTTTACGAAGCTGATATGTCGTGGACAAAAGCTTGTAAGGTTTATTATAAGTATAGTATATCAAATAGCAATGTCTAGGTCTAGCGGCGGTCTTCCGTCGTCGCAAACTGCTTCTGTTTTATTAATTCGGTCATCTGTATGCAATGCGTGGTTACAGATATTTCATTGAGCAACTGTGCTACAACTTATAGTTGGGGTGAGTGTTTTACAGACGAGAGCAACTCTACTTAATGCTCACATCGTCTGCAAGCATCTGTTAACGATATATATATATATATTTTTTTGATGATCGTTGTGCGTGGTGACTCGGACTGGCATTTGCTTTTCTGGCCCGGTTAAACGCAATCATGGAGTAGTCGACTGATGTTTATGAATGTTGTGCTATTTTCAGATGTCTTGTCGTGTACCTTTTTGGGATTTATTGAGTTTCAAAAATGTTTGTGATGGCAGTGTCATACAACGAACTCATAGAGTGTGATTCTCGTGCGAACCTGTGCGTAGATTTTGGTTGTGCAGAGATTTAGAAAATGTTGAAAAACGAAAGAATGCGACTAGGCTGTCTTAAGAGCCGCTACCCTTCAACACTCCTAGTTGTGAAGCTTTGCTCTTGAAGAGTGCCTGTGGCTGGTCATCACTGACTGGTTTCAGTGTGCCTGTGAATTAGGTTAATTAAAAGGGACAACGCAAAACAACGGCTGACTGCCAATGCATCGATTTCTTTGCAGAGTAATGAGCTTCTGGACATTATTGCAAAGGTTTTAAAGTACTCATCGTCAATAGAAGATGTTATCCTAACGGATACGCATATTAGCAAGTAGGTGTTGATGGCCGATGTCGAAATCTTGTGGTCTCTTTCTTAATTCGTGAAACCAGTATTGATAAAAGTTTTGACAAAATATTTGTGTTTCAGGAAGTTAGCTTGCGTGATGCTTCTACTCAACTGAGTTGGATTTTATAGCAGAATTTGTTGCCGTAACATTTTCTAGCTGGGGTCTTGTACCCAACGTTAAATAAAGAGATTGATTAATTGATTGATTGAACTGACCTGGTCTTTTTATAAGATGGTTTTTTTTTTTCTCTCGAGAGAGTTTGTGTTTTCAGCATGGATCAAATATTGTATTCATCAAAAGTGGCGACTTTGTTTGTGCTGCGGATTGGTCTTTGCATATTTAAAAAGTTTATTTTAAAAATTCAATTATTCATTTGTATACTCGAGTTCTAAGACCGTAATCGACTAGGTGAACTATTATTTTAAAAGACGGTATGCTAGGGAATGCGTCTTATGTTTGGTCTAATTTTTTCCCTTTGCATTGCCTCTTATAAGATGGGTCTGATGCCATCTTATTGCTTGCTTATGGTTCAAATGTACTACAGCTTGTCTTGTTTAGAGAAACAAAACTTACAGTTATGATAGTGTTTTGTTTGTGTCACCGCTCCCCCTGAAAGTTGATTTAGGGTTGCTACCGTGATTTCATTTTTTTTTTTAACCGCTCTAGTTTCTATCTTGGGTGTTTGTTTCTTGTGTTTAGGGAACAGTGCCAGAAACTTACAATGGCGTGGTCTTCAAATCCGAGATCTGCTTTGAAGGTACTGGACATGTCCAAAAACCCATTGGAAGATAAAGGTTCGCACATAAGTCAATTTCGGAATTGTTTTCTTCGTGGTGACCAATCGTGATGACCCACAACGGTACTCTCCTACGTTAGGCCTTCTTTGCGCTTGTGTGAGTCACTGGTTTTATAATTCATGGTAAATGGAATCATTTACCTTCAGCATGCAATATTACATAACTCATGACATACATAACTTGTTAGTGAGAGTCACTGGTTTTATTATTCGTAGTAAATGAACTCATATACTTTCAGCATGCAATGATATATAAACTCATGACATAGCTTGTTGGTCAGAGTCAGTGGTTTTAGAATTCTTGGTAAATGGAATCATTTAGCTATAGTATACAATGGTACATAACAAATGACATAGATGAATTTCTAATCCGGGGCATATTAGAATGAAAAAACTTGATACTTAGATTCTGCCTCGCAGTAGCGGTTTGATGCGAGGTCAAAAGTAGAGCTGGGTAGAGAAGATCGCTCTTGCTATAGTTTACATGGTATACTCGCATTAAGTATAGGGCCTTGACTGTAACCACTGATTCAGATGAAAAGGACGCACCTTCTGTCAAAGAGTTTCATACCCGTCTGTGAAGCCTTGTGTTCATGCGTTTCTAATTGATCATTTTCTCGGATTGAGGGGGTTTACATATGAATGATGACCTTACTCTAATCAGCGTTGTGATGTATGATAACTATACGGTGCACGTGTTTCAGGGACAGCTTCGTTTGCCAGTGCTGCAAATGCCGCGCCTACGGGGTTGGCGAGCATCCAGCTTGCTGAAGTCGGCATGACTGCGAAGGGTGCTGGTATCCTTGTTGGTCACATGAAAACGAATGGTTTTACGTTCTCCACTCTTACGTGGTAAAAAAAAAATTGTTTATTTGTGTATATTCGGACATTTGTTTATCTTGGGAAAGGTTTGGTACAAGGCTTTCAAGCTCACAGCGACTTTATTTAGCCAATTATTTTGCTGTCATTTGTTATGATTATAATTTTTTTGAAGACGGAGTTACGATACTTTCGTTTAGCTGCTGTGAATATAATCATTTGGGATTGGGATTTTTGATTGCGTGCTTGTCCATTCAGTGGTAATTTGAGCCTTGTGGTTGCAAGGCCGCTTGGTCGGTACTATTTCCTAAATAAGGACTCAGCAGTAAATTTAGTTACCGTAAGTGCCGCTATGTAAGATAGGCCTTTGTAATGTAAGGTAATGTAATGTAAGCTGCTCTTTAAACATCAGCTTATTGCGGTATTTTTGTATTGTAAGGTAAGCTGGTCGTTAAACATCAGCTTCTTGGGGGATTTTTGTAATCAAGGTGATCTTTCTTGCATTTTTTTTTTGGGTTCCCCAGTTTAGTCGTATTCTTGTTTCTGGGGTCAATTTTGTGGCTATACTTGTAAGTATAATAAGTCAATATACTTGGATTAGAGTCTAGTCTTGGTTATATGTGTCAAGGATATATCGTGTTGAAACGCTAGGCAATTTAATGATCACAGCTCATCTATGAAGCTCAGAACTGCGGCTGATCCGCAATGGTCAATCGCTTAGATAGGTAAAGCTCATGATGATTTTTTTTCTCTCAGCTAAACGAATAAGAAACTCGAAATATCTTTTAATTTTTATACAGTCTATAATAAGTCAAGTCTAAAACTACTATCTTAATGGGTTAGTCTTAAACTTCTTTATCGTCTTTTCGTGGCGAAACGCCGTGTGTTTACCAACTGATATTCTTATAATGTTTTGTCATGTTTGTTAGATGATGATGTTTTGTGCAGCCTCAGGGTACGAAACTCAGCTCAATATCTGTTTTTTTTTTCAGCCTTAACCTGTCTGGAAATCCACTGAAGCAAGAAGGAGCTCAGGTAAGTTCAGATATGAGACGTTTAGACAGCGTCTTGGGGAAGAATTTTTATGTGACATAAACGGGTGTACCAGGCATTCATGTGCCTTGCAAATTTTTTTTTTTTTTTTTTTTTTCCTGATTGGCTTCCATTATATATAGAAAAAAATTGAAATGGTTAAAGGAGTTCATAAAATTGGGTTGGTTATTCCAAGGTGGTTAGTTGCAGTACAGCCATCCCCTGTTGATGTTAGTCTTCCGAAGAACATAAACCTTTTCTCGCATGGGCTCCTTGATTTTCCATTTTGGTCCTTATATGCATTAGTTTAGCCTTATGTAAGTCTTTTCTTCTGTTCCGATTTGAGTTTAAGCCAAAGATTTGAAGTAAGGGCTCATTCTTAAAGAGGGATTGCTTGCACTAGCGCAACATAATGCCACAGTCGTTAGTGGTGTGTTAAATTGGTATATGTGCTATATTTATCATATATGCCGTTCAGAGAAGTTTTTTTCTGCCATCATTTATCTGTTGCGACGCGTGCATTGGCACGTTTTCTCATACATAAAACGTGCGAAATTAGAAGTTCGGCTTCTAAAGGGAGGGATGATGCTGAGTTACCGAGAGTTGTTAAATATAGCAAGCTTCATGTTAGCTGTAAATAGTCTAAACATTATCTGTGGAAAGGAATTGCTGCATCGTCAGGTTTGATAAATAAGAAAAAATTGCAGGTTGGAGCAGCTGCATGAAGTAAATTATGATATAATTATGATAAATATCACATATTTCGTGAGGTGAAATGCTCATGGCAGCCATTGATGTTTTGGTCACTTCATAGATAGTTTGAATTAGTAATTGTGGTTGAATATGATAAGTAGCTTGATTCTTTAGTCCATTGGCTAGGGGTTAGTATGCTTGCATGATTTTGATACAGCTGGTTATAAAAGAAACTGCCCTAATATATAATGGTCTGATGTTGTATTGCTGCCTTTTCTTGTAGGCTCTCTGTGAAATTTTAGCTCGGCCCAATGAAATCAAAGTTTTGCACCTGGCGAATACTGAATGTGCTTTGGACCTGGTTAGAAATATCTTTAGATTTATGGTGTGTGTGTGTGTGTGTGTGTGTGTGTGTGTGTGTTTGTGTGTGTGTGTGTATGTGTGTGTGTGTGTTTGTGTGTGTGTGTGCTTACTGCGGTGGTAAGAGTTACTTCTTAGATTTTTCAAGTTTGTTTGAAGGTTTTTGTATGCTTTGAAAGGACATAGACCTAACCGTTTGAATGGGTATCTACGTACATTTGATATAAACGGTAATGCTTGCTGGTTCTTGTTTGTTACTAGATGTTTGGTGCCCTTCTTCGCGGATCTCAGCAGAATTTGAGCAACTTGGATTTGTCTTCAAATCCTTTCTCCTATAGGTAACCAGCCCTTGCTGTTGAATTTATAGGATTCTAGGATTCTAGCGAAGCTACATTAATTGTTGTTGTTGTTGTTGGTTTGTTTTCTATGTCAGCCAGTTTTAAAATGGCTGTGATCATGATAACAAACATTTTGCGTTTGGAAAGCATTTTCCATTGCTTAGAGCCATGTCTGCATTGATTTCTGTGTGGTTTGGTGGCGTAGCTCTGATGTAACGTGGAGATACTATTAGAGTCCAAAATCAGGTAGTGTGATGACCAAGGGTTTTGAAGCCTGCTTTTGTGGTCGTGTGACTATCGATATGGGAAGGTTTGCCTTGGATGCGATATGTCTTAATTTAATGCTTTTTTTGTGTCCGTCTTTCGCTTAGAAAGTCTAAGGACGCACAGTCTCTTCCTTCTGTTCAACAGGTACAGATTCCTTATCATCGTAAAATTGTTAGCAGTTTTTGTATTGTTTTTTTTGTCTCCAAGTATGAGACGCTACTGAGTGACCGAAATTTTAATCAGTGGCTTATGCTGTTGCACCTGTAGAAATTTCCATGAGGTGGGTCAAACCTATGATATTAAATAGGACGTTAAATGAAGGATGTTGTCAACATGTAGATGGTTGTTGATATTTTTGTATATCGTTTTCCTTGGTTTCGCTAGTGTGCATGTTATTACGTGCATCCATGCGTTGATACGTTGTGTATGTTTGTGTGCAAGTGCATCTGTATCGTGAAAAGCAGCGCATTTCACAAAGAAAGGGCATTCATATGATGTGCTTAATATGTAAGTGTTCGCCCGCCTGAGCGCCCTGCTCCTAAAATTGAAGTTGCAGAGAACTTGATTGCAGTGGAACAAATTCATTAATCTTCAAATTTCTACAAAGCATTAATTTTCGAAATCCTTTGGTCTGGTATTCCCTGTCAAATCTACGGGACCCTTTCTTTTCTTCTGGGCTATCAAACTGTGAATGTTGTGTTTCTGGAAATGCAACTATTTTATGGAGTTAGTATTCCGCCATCTTGGTTACGCCTTCTACAAGCGAGCTGCAGAAAGCTATTCCGACCCAAAGTACCCGCCATGCTTAAAGAGCGGAAATTATCAAATCATGTTATCCGCGACCTAGCCCGAGGGCCTTAGTCTTACCCCTACCCATAGAATTATTATATACGACTACCTCTATGCCCCTACCTTGAAGGCCAGACCCTTAAGCCTGTACCCCTGAGAGCAGTCCTGCCAGGCCGAATAAATAATTTCCCCTTAACTGAAAAGACCAAGGACTGAATGACCACTGCTGCCGTTTGAAAACCTGTAGGCGAGGTAGAGTTGGGCTTACTTGCTATGCTATGTATATTTGTGTGTGAATTTATGCCTGGGTGAATGTGTATTTGGTTATGGTGATTGCATGCTCGTGAATGCATGTGTGTGAGAGTGTACATGCATTTGCAGTAAAACAACTAACTGATTTCAAATACTAACCGCAGTTAACCCAAACCAGTTTTTCGTTTTGGAATATGCATATGGTTTAATGTATGTATGTGAATATATGTATATATATATATATATATATATATATATACATATATGCTTGCATCAGTGCATCGTCCGAATCAATGCAGGCATCATTTAATTGACCTTTAACTTTTTAAATTTAGTATTTTAATATTACGCTGTTCATTTTTGCGGGTTAAGCGTGGTGGGAATATAGACATAGATGTCATGTCTAGTATTCTCATTGCGCGTGTTGTTCCGTTGCGTTTCAGATGGCTTACGCCTCCTTCTTATTTGTTTCAGTTCTTTGGCTCGTGCATGGCTTTGCACAGTGTTGAGTTGGCTGACACTAAGCTCCCGCCACAAGCATTGAAGTAGGTTGGATCAAGCCTTTCTTGCAAATTTATACCTATATTCAAACCTTTATAAACTTTCTATGCCTAGTTTTCCCCGTAATTGTGCTAGAAAGAAAGATCCATGTGATGCCTCGTGGTATCATACGTGGTGGTGATGGTGGCAGGCCGTGTATCGGATCCTGATATCGGATAATGATATTATTTTCGTTGAAACTTCTTTCGTTTCTCTATTTTTGCAGAGGATTCCTAGTTTCATGGTGAAATGTTCCCTCTGCTTTCTAACGATTATTCGCACAAGAAATGAATGATATTTCGATCATCATAGCTGCAAATGACGTAGCCAACCCTTATGAGCCTTACGCGGGATAGTCGATTGATCTCTGGTGTAGGAGCCTGTCAGTGTGTGTGTGTGTGTGTGTGTGTGTGTGTGTGTGTGTGTGTGTGTGTGTGCGTGTGTGTTTGTTTTCTGTTATGTTTCTCACTCCTTTTAAATTAGTTTATATTGGTCTTAGTAGACAATGCCCCATTTGGATGTAGGGGCAATGATTGCAATAGGTGGAATGCCACGATTGCATTAGTCTAATTAGAATTTTTCTTCACTTGCTTAGCTTTCCAGCAGACTAATGATTCAAGTTTTAGTATTTAATTTTGTGGCGTTCAAAGCTTTCGAAATCTCGCTTGGAAGTAAATATTTCAGCTCTCCGTAACTTTTTGTTCAGATCTTGCCTCATTGACTTTTTTTGTTTGTTGCTGATAAGTTAGTTGCTGGCTACCCGATATGCTGCTGGTTATCTCCTGATTTTCTTAATAGAGCTATTCTACAAGGCTTGAGTCATAATCCTGTGCTAACCGATGTTGGGCTCAACCTCTCAAGGAATGAAGTAATGACTAATGTTATTTTTGTTATGTACATATCAGTGTGACCGTGAATTGCTTGTCTCAGGATTCTAATGCGGTTTATGTGGGTGGGTTAGGTGCTGCTTGACTTCTGAAGCGCAACTGTTCCCAGACAATGTGCATTTTCTCCTGCATTTTTTCGCAATTTTTGTTAATCATTTATATGAATAGAAAGTTGACATTATGATAGTACAACATAACTTGCTGTATAATATTAGGAATGAAATAGTATAAGAATAGTATACGTTATTATTGTCGTTATTAACATCTATAATATAGTTGTGTTATTATATAGTATAATACATAATAGCATAGTAATAGTTAAACATGGCGTGCAGACCCTGGTTTTACCTTGCCTCTAATAAGGCGTGCTTTCTTTTACTTTAAGCTCAAGACTGGTGGAGCTGCAGAGATGTGCTCTTTGTTACGTGATATTCGCTGTTTGACAAGGCTTGACCTTAGTGATAATGGTACGTCCTGTTTATTTGCCTTTCTGGTTACGTCAAGTTTGTTAAACCTGAGATCGTGGTGGTTGTAAGTGTGTATGTAAGGGTACCTTAAGTGTTATAATATTGTTATTCGTAACATTGTTTGGCCCTTATTTTGTTCATGCAGGCTTTGATCATGACTTGGTGCAGATCTGTGACGCAGTCCAGGATAGCAAGTCGATCAGATGCCTTAATCTGTCGCAAAATCTTCTTAAAGCTAAGTGAGTATTGCCCAGAGAAAACCGACACATATCTCCCATGTACTTTACATGCCAGCTCTTTCTCTCTTGTGGTCAGAGGCTAGCTTCTGAATCTAGCAGTTCCATCTCTGCTCTCTCCATTAAGTCTGAGCTTTGGTTTTAAAATAATGTATTGCTTGCATTTCTTTTTGTTGGTAAGCCTTGTAGCTTAGCTTGCTGATTTCTTACCGCGGCCGATTCCTTATGGCCTGGTTACTAATAACATCCTAGCAAGATTATTGACTCTCAGTGCCAAGTTGTTAGTTACCTTAGTTACCATCTAACAGTCTACTCACTTTGGCTTGATCTTTTTTTTTCTTCAGAAGTTGACTATTTCTTGTTTACTAGTTTGATATGTTTTCACCTTAGGGGTAGATCCAAAATATCGTGTGTCATTAATGAAATATCCAAATATCGAAATAAGTTGCTCAGCAAGTTTGTTCTTCAAATTTTCATATGTCACCACAAGCTGATTAAGATTATGCAAGTCTTAAGTCCTTTAATGGTACATCATATGACGTGCAGTATTTGAAAGCATGTATTCCCAGTAATATGTGCTACGTATTTGCAAAGTCCAACTTTGTTTGCTTGTTCTAAATTTTTTTTTATTGGTCTTTAAATCACGGAATTAAAAGCACTTCTATCGCTGCGGTTTATATCACTGAAATCAAAGATGACGACACTGAAATCTCAGCTGGAGCCGTTCTGAATAGTATGTCCGTTATGACGCCCACGTTCTGCTCAACGTTAGAGTACTGCGAAGTGAAGTGGTGAAGGGTCAGGAGTTTCCCGGATGCGCAGTCAATCGATCGCCGGTGACAGCAAATGAAGCCAGTCATGGGATGTCGGTTGAGCCTCTCAAGGAGCTAAAGACCTCGTTACGTGTCCTCAGAGGGAGGCTCGGACGACTGGTCGATGGTCCAAGGATCTTGAAACTGACATCGCTCTGTCCTCTGTTACCAGAGGACACTCTTCGTAAAGACCTTCTCAGCGGACGACAAGTCCTAAGTCCAGCAGTTGCTGGTTAGGTCTTCCTAGGCGATTCGCCAAAAAGGGTAGCCCCAAAATTGTTACATACCCTGCTTGCCCTCCGACCGCCGCGTGGAGGCTCTTCAGTTGGTCCTCATAAGAGTAGTATGTTTGCATTGCATGGCAGTAGAATGTCATGGCATTGCTTGAAGAGAAATTTAATTTCTAAGGAAGGTGCAGGCTGTTATTGAAAGCTAAGCTTGATGCGGTTTTGGTTTTGAGGATTGAGGAAGCTTTTGAACTTGGCCTTTGTTTTTTTGGGTTTTCATGTTTACTTTATGTGTCAGAAGTATTTAATGTTTAATTATTTGCATTTGGATTCGTATGCTATCAAGATAGACAGATAGACGGATGGACGGGCGAGTGGATTGATAATTGTATTGACAGCAGGATCGTATGTCGAAAAGGACGGGATAAGATCGATGCATATATGGATGGACGCATGGACGCATGGAGGGATAGATGGATGGATGGATGGATGGATGGATGGATGGATGGATGGATGGATGGATGGATGGATGGATGGATGGATG
>QQSS02180429.1:0-144192 GCA_003687565.2 Craspedacusta sowerbii
CTGACCGGCTTGAATAAAAAACCTTTGGACTTCGGCTGATACAAATATACATTTATATAATAAAATTTTATAAATAAATGGGGCACTTATTGGCAGTAAGGTAAAATTTTTTGAATTTTTATCATAAAAGTCTACATTTCTTGCATAAATTAAATCGAGGGCTATTGAAAGCAGAAAATTCTTATGAAATGAAAAAAGGTACAATAATTAAGCTTGGTTAATTTTTAAATAAAATTTTTCATAAAAACTCGCCGCTAAAGGATGAGGCTTACATTAATCTGTATTTATTATAAAGCCAGAGCTGAGCTATTGCCTGGCCTGAGTGGTTCATATATAAATCCGTCAAGCTAGTATTCACGACTGGGTATGGGTATCAAAATAAAGAAAACGTTAAATAATTTAAATGCTACTTCTTAAGCAATGAGAAAAAGCTAATTGATGTATGATTTAGATTAGGATTTAAAAATGCACTCCAAAACGTATAATTATAACTCTTAGTATAAAGCTCAATTGAAGCAAAGGGGGAATTTGTTATTCATTTTTTAAAATTCGTCTTCAGACCTTTAACAGATTTAAGCAATTCCTAATTGTAGGTCTCTAACTGCTTATTAATGTTAAAACTAAATCTATTTGGCGGGCTGGCTGGGCGGATATAGCTCGCTCGCTTGCTGTTCCGAAAAATATACTATTTTAGATAGTACCGGTCTTAGTTCTCTTCACTAAGATAGGCAGGCTTCTTGCTCCACTTCTCCAAGCTCTGAGCCTGGTGGTGATTGATTCTATCCCAGGAAAGAATAACAGGCAGTGATTACTTTCTAATATTCTTTTCTGATAATTGTTTTTTCCTTGATCCATGCAAATTGCTTTTGTAGCTCTCCTAATTAGTTTTCGGAATGGATGGGGTTTGAGAATATTCTTTTCTTACAACCTTAGGAAGCGGAGCTTGTGAAGTGTTGAAGGCAAATCCTCTTGGCTCTTTGAATTTATTAGGGGAGTCCTAAGTTAGTCCTGTCTTATGTAAGAATTGATTGAATTTGTCATTTGAGTCAAAATGAAGCATTGAAAGGTACTTTAGAATGTTGACAAACCTTTAATAATCGAGGAGCCCTTGCTAATTTTTGAACTTATTGAAAACAGAGATGATATCAGATGTCTTGAAGAGGTGGTGCAGGGAATGCTGATTGACGAAGAGAATAAACTGCTTGAAGTCGAGGAGCTTCCTTATTATTCGTAAATTATCAAAGGTAGGAGATTGCTTGTTCCCCAGAGTCAAGTAGAAGTGAAAAGTTTAGGCCAATCGTTTATAGGCCAGTTGTTTATTTTATTCCATAATAGGTCAATCAAGTAAAGGAATCATTTGACCGCTGCATTGAATTCTGCCGATTTCAATGTCAATAGAATCAGAATAAATAAAAAGAGCACAGTCCTCGGCCTTGCCAATTAAATCTGATTCAGACTGATTTCAAAAGAAAAATCAATTTTATGGAGAATCAATGCGTTTAACAGACCAATGAGTTCTAATCCAAATCCTTTCAAGTCTAAATTAAGGGCAGTCTCATTGGTCTATGGCATTCAGCAACAGTCACTTTCGATTATGACTCTAATATTGTTCGTATCAAAAGGCCTTTCAAAACGTTGAGAATATCATTTGACTATTTCAAGGTCGGCAACCAAGAAATCATTAATCTACGAAACGGGAGGTGTTATAAAATTCGTAACAAAAAAGATCTTGATTTGCTCAATAAGGCTCTGCGTTAAAACAGTCCTGCTAAGGAATACCCAGATTGCCCAGATTAAACTCAGGTTTAAATGAGACCTCCTGTTGGTAATTAAAAGAGGATCAAGCAGGTTTTTTATGAAGGATTTTACAAAGGAAATGCTCATTTCATTTTTGGAGATAAATGGGCTTTGCTGAATGAGGGACTATGCTTGAAAAATCCAGAACTACTTCGTTAGGCCTGTCATTTATTTAAAAGTCAGATATAAACCACCAGTTTGGCAAAAACTACAATCTCAAGAATAACTTTCTTTGATGCAATAATCAAAGCTATGCGATTGTCTCCTTCCCTTTTCAATTTTTAGACCCAAACAAGAACCTAACGTATAAAAAGATTCATAAACTTCCTTCTAGTCTTTAGTTCAGTGTTATTTTCAGCCGATTTTCTTCTGAAATAACCTTAAGTAGTTCAGAGGCAGACAGGGAAACTAGGAGATTATTTGCTCATAGTCAGCCATAAGATTAATATTACGACTATATAACTTTACTGCGATTCCTTCAGGCTTTAAGGAAAAATTAATCTAACAACAAAAATATTATCAAATAGAATTAAGCATGAACTGATCAACTAGTTTGTGATGACGTTTGCGGATTAACTTATTTTGAAGGGTAACTGTCCTTCCGCTAATCTTTATCTGCTTTAAAAATAAATTATAGTTCTAGCCCTTTAAGACGATTTGTAGGTTGAGTCTTCGTCAAAGGATTACGCCTCCTGCAGTAGACTAGGAGAGTTCATAATAGGGAAACTTAAAATGGGCCCGTCCAGCAATGAGCGAGAGAAGTAGTTATTAGTGTAATACAAGCCCTGGGACTACATCTGCTGGCAAGGTAGGGTGGAGATGGACTTTTTTCAATAATAAGGTCAGATCACCTAGATTATTCTGCAGGACTAAACTTTGTCTAGTCCTGGTTGTTGATAATTTATTGCATGGATTAACAAAGTAACTGCCTAAAACCTTGCCGGCTCATCATTATCCATCCAACTACCCGTCCAGAACTCAAGAACCCCATCATCCGTTCATACTTGCAGAAGCGACAGCTATCATTGAGTGTCGCGACTAACTAGAGCAGCCAATTCATGCCCTCGTTACGGCAATAAAAGCTAATTCAGTAATAGGCAGAGAAAGTGTTGAAATGCCACCAGTTCATAAAGAGCAAGTATAAAGTTGATTAAGATTCCTTACAAATTCTAAACAGGAAAAAAAAATATTATCTGAAGTCATTTTACAAATCTTTGCTACCTGTTTAGCAAGAATTTCCTTCAACTATGTCCAAGCAGGCCAAAAAGAAATTCAGGAGTAAAAGCCATCGGTAGTAGTAATGGCTGGAGAAGAGGCTCTCCTTAAAAAAGCGTAAAGAGCAAAAGAACTACAAAAGAGTCCTTCCGTCAGTCGGCAGAAATAAGTAATTTATAAGAATTAGTCCATTGAAAATGACATTCAGCTCTATAAGCTGCAACCCTGAAAATACATTTTTAATATGATTAGAATTGCAAGAAGGCTATTCGCCACAATCAAAACTTCGTAAGAAATCAACAGCAGCGCAGAAACAGTGAAATTTGTTGATCAATAACTCTTAGCATACAGTGAGCGGGTTCATGCCTAACTTACCAATAATTTAAAAACTCTCTCAGCCAAAATGCCTTAAATATAGAAGGAATAAGTCCAGGAAATTTTGAAATGTTTCAGAAGCCTAAGCAAGGAGGAGCAAGACTGGGTCGTTTAAAATTCAATCTTCCTATGAATAAAATCATTTTTGATTTGGAGAAAAACAACGCTTGTCTCTTCGGAATCTTAATTAATTCCTCTATTTCAGCACGTGCTGCTCTCCGAAGTCCTTTACTGCAAACCCTGGCAAGCTCACAAACTCGCTAATCGGTTAAGAGTCCACAAATTTGATATTGTTAAATTTTTCCTAAGCTCTGCTGGAGTTCATTCGCAATTTGCCAGTGCTGGGTGACGGACTCTACCTTCTTTAAATAGATTTTAGTCTATCATTGCTTGTATTGACTTAATAAGAAGAGATTCTAAAATTATTGGCCTTGGGTGGCGATGAATGCCTGTAATTATGTAGAGAACCATCCTTTTTTTAACGAGAGATGTGGCTGAACTATCGACTCAATTCAACTTCATTTAAATGTTAATCCTACTTGTAAGCTTTTTCCATCGTATGCATTCTGTAATGTAGCTTAGGTGGGGAATGATTGAATGATTACCGTCCGAAGGTTTAGACGGGATGAGAATTCTTAAGATGGTCGTGGTAGTTTACATGATTTGAGGAGGGCCGTAAAATCGGATTGAAAGGATAAATGATAGGATTTGGCATACGGGCTGGCAAGTAGACTACATGTTTATGCTTGTGAGAATGCTATTTTTAGCAGTTCCTGCAGCTGGGTATGCAATTTTAACAGATTGAAATCCCATCTGCAGCTGGAAATTCCCTGCAGTTCTAGCATAGCTTGATTGGCTAGAAGAGGTTTACCTGGGAAGAGTACTCCTTATGCTTTGGAGAGGCTTGGCAATTGAAACTTATATATCCTTTAAGCTACGGGCTTATGCCAGTCTATCTATGCTCCTTTAAGAGGGTTTGGACAAGCCTTGAGCTACGTTAAGGTTGTGCATAAGCGGAGTTATCAACTCCGAAAACTCTGGCCTGCAGTCCGTAAGCTGTGAATTATGGGGAGACTGTCCCGACAGATACTTCTTTATTTGGATTGAATGTTTGAATGTAGTAGCTTGAGAAATCAGGTTTGCATTAAACTTGCTGGTGAGATGAGGTAGAACAGCCTGACTGTATCCCCCAATCCCTGAAATCCTTGTGCACTGTGGATATCTGGACGTCTTGATACTTGGCTGCCAGAGTCTGGATTTATATTTATTTTGAAACTGGCTATACTTGTATGCCTATTTAACTTTTTAATAATTCTTTGGGAGCTGAACTGAACCCTCCGAATGTGCCTTCGTCTTACCGAACCTTTTTGGTCTTGGGCTTTGGAGGTGAAGCTTCAAGTGGTGGTGTAGGAATTTCCTAAACCGGCTAGATATAGGTGCTGAAACCCGAAAAACTCCCCTCTTTGGGCTTATCCTTTTTTTTGGATTTCATTTTATAATTATTTATAAAGACTCAAAGGCCTTTCCTCACTTTACCCTTTATGAATTCGATCACCCCTCTGCACAGCATTACCGACTGTCCACTCTCGTTTTGCCCATCCTCTTCCATTAAAAACATCTACAAAAACCAAACTTCACTTATCAGTCGGCTTACTTAGCAGTTATTAAAAATAAAACCTAGAATTTAGTACTGAGCATCAGCAGTGAGCTCTCCTCCCCTGCCACAGCTCATGAGAGTGTGTTTGATATCAGCCATCAAAGAGACCAATTTATAAAGTTTTTAAGGATGATTTTGCTGAAATGTTAATTTTTTCAAATAAAAATCACCTAGAGAGATGAAAAGATTAGCCTATTCTCTAAACTGATCAGACAGCAATTAGTGACCGATAGCTGGGTCCAAAAGCTTCTTGAACTAATTATCGGATTAGAAATTTATGTTACTGTATATTTACCAAATAAACTTACTGGCGACCTAGCCTATCGTCTTTTTTATTAGCCCCTTCTAAAAACCCAAGTTATGATTTAACAGTTGAGATATAAGGTTGATTCCACGGTTGTACAGCTCGTTAATAGTCTACCTAGTGCTTGGTTCGCTGTAGTGCTCACTAAATACCTATTTGCAAAAGTACTGTGCAAATTGTCTAATCGAATAAAAATTTTATCCTTCCATGTTGAGGATGCTTTACTTATAGGTCTACAAGTTCAACACACAAACAATTTAGTTAGTTTCCTAATAAAGCTCCAACTAATTTTGTAATTTAGTTAGACTAATCTCGATTTCGGAGATGGTCTTGTGCAAAATAGACAGGCAGCAGTTGATATCATTGGTCTGTTTTTGAATTTTTTAGAAATTGCTTTCTAAGGTTTTATACACGAAATCAAGCCAAGAAACTCCATGGTCCTCTTTTCCCTTCATTGACAGTAGCTCTAGATACTTCAACTTTATGTTTGTCTTAGAACGTACCTAAGGATGGCTCTCCAGCTGATTTAGCATAACTACTTACTTGATCCCCCCTTCGCGGGTAAAACCACAACTCCTGCCGAGTTATGATTACTCGAGAAGTGTGATAATCATTTTGATTAGGTGACCATTCTATACCCTTTAATCAAACTTTATTAATTATCCTCTGAAGTCGAATCGCAGTTATTTATTTTACTGCTTGAACAGAACGAAGACTTATTTGTCAGGACTTACTTACAGCTCCGAGTTCGAAAGTTTAAGCACATGATGAATGGCATATTGAGAAATCGCTGAATATCTCAGCACAGGAGTAAGGGCTGCTTCCTTCATAGCCATGTTGATCAAGACGAACTTGGCTCTAGGTATGAGTTTGAGGATAATGCTGTTAATCGGAGCCAGCGCCTACTCTGCCATGAAAGTCTCTCCTCTCAATATCTTGCCGAGACACTTGGCTACGAGAAACAGATTCTAGATTTAGTATTGCGCCTTGCCTTTAATATTCTGTGGATTAAACATCCACTGATTTATAAGATTTACTAAAAAGTTAAGGGCCTAGGATTTTAACTAAGGCACTCTCTCGCACATGCTCAATACTTAAGACGCCAGCAGTCTGAGGGCTACTGGAAATGCTTTTGAAAAATAAACCAACTTATCTAGAAAGCGCTCCAATATAGCCCCTAATTCAAGAACGTTTTTAGCACACAGCTATGACGTAGTGACTCCGTCCTCCTAGTTAACCCGACTAACGGTAAAGACAGCATTCATTTATAAGCGATGCAAAACATTGCTTAGCTAGGCGTTATTAATTTATGTTCCCTTCTTGATTGATATTTATTTTCTATAGGCCTTCAGATCCTATTCGTAGTCGATCGGCCTTAACTTTATCACTCCTTGAAAGATAAGCAGTTCCTAGCTAACGAATCTAAGCAGGTTCTTGCTGATTATTGATCCACGACTGCTCATTACTAGCTGCACTAGTAGTTATTTTCCTGCAGAGTAACTTGAATCGAATAGCCTAAAATTGCTAGACTCCTTGAGAAATATTTATTTGATGAGTTGGGAGATCCTTTTATAATCCGAAATGAGGGGTGATAGGTCATGAAAGAAGGTGTGTGCCAACTCCTTTGAAATCTCCTTTAGAATTTTGTTGTCTGAAAAGCGATTATAAATTTTGACAAGATTTTAGATTGTGAGGACGGATTCAATTTGCTTTTCTTGCTGAGGAGTAAAACACTGGTTGGAATTGGTCAATCTGCCCTTGTATCTGAGCCTGAGTAGCTTTTGGATTAAGGAGTATGCCAACGAATCGATTTTTTAATAAGTGTTTATTCTTTAATGGAATTCGCGCTAGGTTGTTAACTTCTTCCTTTTGAATGTCTAAAAAGTTTTCCTAAGCAGCCTTAAGAAGTCGGTGTGAATTAGCTATGCTGAAGCTTGGCTGGACGACTGTCTAAGCAAAAATAAAGTGGGCATCTATTCACTCATTTAATAAGTCTAATCAAAGAGTCCAGCTGCCTCTGTCTGTGAAAGCAAATATGCAGTTGATCTTCAACTGCAGCTCTCCACATTTCTACTTAGAATCGGTCTAGGAGGGGACGGACAGTTAAATAGCCCAATTACCTAGTGTCGAACGACTTCAAGAGACTCTGATTATAGATGATATGGAGTGCCTGCTAAAAAAGTGAATCAATAATTTAGCTGGTTTAATCTTGCCAGACATCAGTTAAGGAACTCAGAAACAACCTAGCGACGTCGAATAAGTTGGGCTCTTCAGGTTCAATGTTCTAGAATGATATAGATAGGTAGTCTCTTGATTTAAGGTTGTGAATTGAATGATATCCTCTGACCCGTCGAGCCTCTTTGAATAGGCTGTTGATCAATTCATTTGTATTAAAAGCAGTTGTCTAAGCACTTGCACCATTCAAAAATATATCTAGTAAACTTATTGCCCCGAACAGGCATTACTTTGGGTGATTGAAGATTTCTTGATTGATGATTAAAAGGTCTATCAGTCCTTTGCGTTGGTCATTGTCTTAGCAGTATATGATCCAAGGGAGCTAGCTTTAGTAGCTGGACTGCGCGTAAACTGCCATCCTAATAAGTTTTGACTAGCCAGTGATGAATCATCATAATAAAAGAGGCAATAATTTAACGACAGGCGTGGTGGGAGGCGCATTCTAATCTTCAAACAGCCTACTGATTTTTTATTCGCATTACATGAACTACGATTAGGCACGATCTACCTCCTTGATCTTTGTGAAGGGCCGAACTCCCTCAGTTCTTACTTTTATTTAGCCGCTCGGGAGAATTATCGATCTAGGATTGTAATGCTACTAGCGTTAAGTAGTCATGATGTGTGGATAGTGCAGCTAACCGATTTCGATTGCGATTCGGCGTAGTTCTTTCAGACTTTTGGCCTTACTTAATTTGTTCCAAACTGCCGGTGAAAACCCATTTTGGATACTTTTTTGCACAGCTAGGCATAACTTTTAGCAGAATCTCTGCTAGCTAATCTTAATGATTTTTTCAGGACAATTCTTTTAGACTGACGCGTTAAGCCAGACTTTTACCTCTTGGTCTTGCACTACGAAAATCAGAGATTCCTCTGGCTAAAAATCAAGGGAGTAGGCTAGCTTAAGCTACTAAAATCCAGCTGACGTTTAATGGATGAGGAAAAGCCCTTTACTCTCCTGCAGCCCCCCGAGATCGTGGAGTTTTGCAACGATTCTATCCGTGTATAGCTTAATCGTTGTGGATGAGGAGCAGAGAGTGAAGTTGTTCGAAGTCTAAATGTCATATATTTTGATTACGTTAGATGTAAATGAGCTAAATAGTCTTTTTCTTTTGTTAAATTCCTATAAAATCAGGTGCAAGTCAGATGTCTCGTGGAAAGGAATTTCTCTGAGCTCCACTAATTTTCCTTCGGGACTGGAGAGGACCTTGCATGCCTAGTTTTGCTATTGAAGAGTCCATCGAGTCTAAGATACCTGTTTCGTTCCCATTTATAATGTTAAAATTAAAAGAATTTCAAATTTTTCTGAGGCGACTCAGGGATCTGGTTCTATTTTATGCTTTTTAAATATACTCCTAAAACTTTTACTTTTACTTTTCAACCTCTTCGTCTTAGTGACGAATAGCGGCGTTTGCCTATCCTTGCTTTGAGAGCTTCAGTTTCGACTGGCCATATAAATGCATGTAGTTCATCTGCTTCAGATGTCTTGTATCTTGCTATTGTAAATTTAAGATGGCTTAGGCCAGCAATTAAAGTTTCTCCTAATTTTTTTCCTCCAAGGGGGAAGATATTTTTTTTATTGCAAGCTTTTGAATAAAATTCTAGTATGGCTGTTTTTAGGTGCCTGCTTGAATTTTATGCTCGACTGGCCGATGCCTATTTACCTTCCCCTAAAATTTAACTAAATTATTTGCACAAGAAGCACACTTCCATGGTCGGGAAGTTGCGAACAGGGCGTCTTGCGGCAAATTTTATTAAGGCTTCTCTTTTTAGACGAGGGCGCTTAGGCCATTACAACGCTTTTCTAAGTATAAGAGGGCCCTCTTGGTCTAATCCTTTTCAGAGTACTTTTCGGAGAGTTAGCTCACGTTTTTTTAGAGTTATTAGACTAGCTTTTTGAATTGGTTCTAGAGGTCGATGGAGCTGGCCTTGTCCATTATCATGGACTTTAGACTGGATTAGGTCTGCTGTAATTCTTTCTTGAGCTTTTTAAACCTGCCCTCAATTTCGGGCATATTGAATTACTAAATAAACCTGTTCGTCTCTGCTAGTCTCTGCTTGACATCTGACAAATCGTAGTTGAGGGATCGGAGCAACTTGCTAAATTACTCGCTCTTGACAATCATCATTTGAAATTAGGAGGCCTCCATCTTCTATTTGGACAATCTTTTCAACTATTGTTGGACTGAGAATTGATACTCTTTGAATTTTGCCAGGGGAACACTCTAAGCCTTATATATTTCGACTGATGAATATGTTACAAGTCTACATCTCAAGCTTCTTAGAACGCAGGGATTCAATGTTGACTAAGAGTGACATCTGATCCTAGTCGTACTTCAGTCTCGTTATAAATTTATTTTTGGCCTAAATTTTGGAGATGAGCTATTAGTCTGGTTAATATACGACAGTCTAGATGCTTGGCGATATCGTAGAGGTCGGCCACCTTGCTTTCTTGTATAAACTGCCGATCCCTTATAGTGACAACTCCACTTTATAGCTTCTGAACTCGCTCCGATATTTCGGAAAGGTCGTACTGTTTCCTGAACTCTTCGTTCTTTATAAGAGTTTATATCTCTTTTTCATGTTTATTTGATTTCACTTTGAAATTGGTCAGCTAGGCCTTCATCTCAGAAACAACGCTAATCACTTAGGCCAGTTTTCCTAGTCCTTTGTTTAGGATGTTCATATTTTAAGTCAGCACGTCCTGATTTACTTTTATCTACACACACTGAGATAAGTTGAGGCCCATTTCTTTTTACTTGGTCATATAATTATTATACGAGATGAATAGCTCTCACCTTTCTAATGAAATGCGAGAATTCATAAAAAAACTGGGATTGTGCACCAGCAAAGCTTAATAAGATCAGCTCATAAAGGCCTAACTCAAGTTCTTCAGGGATTTGACTTGGAATCCGAAATAGCAACAGTCCATTAAAGCCATTATCAACAAGTATATTTTAAGCTCTAAATCCGATCAAACGGCTTTCTAAAACCTTATCAGAGTGCTCTATGGCCACATCCTGGGCTATGACATTGAAGGCGGCTGCATTTTTGCTATCAACGCAACCCAATCTAAGTCATACAGACTAAAACGGCTAGCCTACCTGTGCAGCTCTATCTTGTTAATCGATATTCCCTAGCTGAAGGTGCTTCTGATCTCAAGTTTGCAAAAAGACCTCGCTAACAAAAATTTACACTAACTTGTTATGGCTCTAACCACCATCAACAGCGCTCTTTCTGTTGATTTGCTGCACTTGTGCTTGCCATAAGTCCGTTAATTACTAAACCATCCGACTGACCTCGTCCGAAAAAAATCATTCATCATAATTTGCAAAGCGTATAGACTAAACAAGTAGCTAATAGACGATTTTCCAGCATTAATGAGACAGGCACTTCACGACACCTAGATGTCAGTCTTCACAATAGGCCTGCAGATGCTTTAGACTCTTCTCAAATAGTAATGGATGTGCTCAGATTAGTTAACTCGCATATGGGAGATTATTCAGAAGATGCTTATCTACGGGTAGTATTAGAAATATAAATATCACAAGTTTCCAAACCCCTGGGTCCAGCTCAACGTACTCAGGATTGTTGCTTTGTTAGGACAGAAAAAACACCCCCAATACGACCTTATGTACTAAATTCTCTTGCTGATCAGTCGCAAGGCCTAAAAATTTTCACTTAACAATATTTAGTACGCAGTATTTATGGAGTGCTGCAAAACTATGAGATATTTGCCCAGCAACAACTACATTTAAGAATGCCTATCGGAACAGGTGACGAAATTATTTAATCGAAATAACAATAACCTGCTGAGCTACGGTGTGCGATGCATAGGCTATTTATCGTAGAAAAACGTTTAGGTGTTGACAAAACACCAGCTGATCTTAGTGGATTGCTTGGAGAATTAAGATTACTCAATTAAGAAAATAGCTGTTTAATTGATGGTAAAACACTGCACCACCTAAAATGTTGAAGTAGTTAATCAGTTGATCTTGAATCTAATAAAAGCAACAACCGACTAGACCTCGAAGGGAAGACTCCTATGCAAGTCGATGGACATTCTGTAGAGACTAAGCTAATCAGCCGAGTGGTATACTGTCTAGATGAACAAGATGCTGTTGTCCTGCAAATAACTGATTAGCTAGGCAAACTGCTACCAATTCAGTAATATTCTAAAGGAAAACTTGGAATTGAAAGACTAAAAATTTGCCAAATTCATATTTTTTTAGATGGCTGATCTCTACACTAAGTTGAATGAGAATGACATCCTTAACATCGTTGTGATTGCCACTGTCATCAGAGCTGTCACTCTATTTCCTTACGCTTTCTAGCATGACTTGTAAATGTTAAAACAAATAGCCTAGGGGTGCTATAAAAATAATTAGGCGAGACCATTGGCAATCCAACTGATCAGCGCTCTTAGGAATATTGATTAGTCAATCCAACTAGCCTAATGTGGCAATTATGAGGTAATAGACTAATTGTAGCGACAGTAATTTTGCTTGAAGCTTCCGGCACAAACGAGCAGTGATCTTTAATTCCTCAGAGTTTAAGGGAAGCGAGTTACAAGGATTCGGATCAAATAGGTAATCCACACCTTGAAATTAAAACAGTCTCCGCTCTAAAATGGAGTCTAATCGAACTAGCTTAATAAAAATTCTTAATAAGTAAGTGCAAACTAGATAATAATTAAATACCCCTCCAACAAGTGGACAGCTTAAGGGTATTCACTCTACAGCTAAAAGAATTAGAAGAAGGCAGAAGCCTCGGATAAGCCTTTGCAATCAAAATTTAAGGGACCCAAAAGCAAGGCTTAAAAGCTATCGACTGATTAGGAAAATAAACGAAAACTAAGGAAAGCCCGCTAAATTTTTGGTCGTAAATGAGTGTAGTTGATTATGCTATTTATAAGTTGACTTCTATGTATGAAGTGCATAAAGATTTATATATGAAGTCGATATGTGATGCGCATAAAGTGCCTGCCGCATATATTTGTCTAAGTGCTGAATGCCCTTCAACCGAGCCATTCTGCAATCATTATTAGTGCCTGTATCGACACACCCACAACTTTGAGCTGAAGATAATTCCCGTTGCATCAATCCATGAGTCAATAAAGAAAAGGAACGAGGGTTACTAAGATCGGATGGTAGTTGCCAAATAAAAGCTAAAGAGGTTCTTCGAATTAGTTAGGTAGTCAATATTTTAAGAGACCTAAAAACGTACCAAAGATACTAGCTTGATCGACAGGATATTTCTATCTCTCGGGAATTTGAGCTCTTAGAGTGTAAGGATGATAGATATGCTCATCGACTAGAAGTTTTAGCAGGTGCCTAAGCATTGTCTCAATCAAATATTCTTCAAGCTTCAGGAGACAATCCTTTAGGACGAAAGAGAGAATCAGATCACCGAGCTAGACAAAGAACTAGAGAGAATGATGTGTAATTTCAAAAATAAAATCAGTCAGTTTATCGAGTGCTACTAATTTCGAAAAATTCATAAAATCACACTGTTCAACAGAAGTGTCACCAACAGATAAAACAGATTTTAAGCTGACACAACTTCTTGGAATTTCGATTCAGGAAAAGTCGATGCTATTACAATTATAAGCAAGAATTAGATATATTTGGCGGGGTTCGTCCACTTCACAGTCACGACAGCCTAGCCAATAAAACTTAGAATTACCCTTTTTGAGGGAAGCATCTAATTGCTTCGTTTTTAACCAAATTTTTAAACTGCTTAAATTCAAAAATAATTCGACGTCTTATTTCCGGATCCAATTCTCATCGAGGTAGACAAAAAGTACGACCTCGCATCCTAAAATATAGGAAGAAGTTATAAAGGCAAGAACGGAAATAAAATTAAAACTGGTTTCTTGAAATACGAAAAATCTAGCAAAGACACTAATGGCACGACTGCTACATCAGGACAGTTCAAGTCTTTCATTTATCACCCGCCTATGTGAATCGATTCAAATCAAATAATCTTTTAAATTGATATCCCGTTTTCCTAGCTCTATTGCTTTTAGCAGGGAGAGCATGGACTTTTCCATTTATTAATTTGAAATGAAGTACCGGTTTTTCTAATAAAATATTTATTTGAAATTCCTTTCCATTTATCGATTGAAGCAAAGCCCACCTCCTTACCAAAATTATATCATCTTTTATCCCCCTATGACCTTCTCTACTCTAATAAGGTTTTTGTTGAAATTACTAAAGATAATATTTTATTTCTTTAAAACTTGATCCTTTTGCCATTTTCCTGACTAATATTGGGCGTTGCAAGGGTTTTGTTTAGGCAATAAATATCCTTTGAAATTACACTTACATATTATTTTCTTCTACGGCATTTTGCTCTTCAAAAAAAGGCTTGACTTTGAGAAATAAAAAGCAGGCCGCCTATAAATTAGTAGTTATTTAGGAGATTGTCTTTATTAATTAAACTAACCGAATCGAGTATTTTAAGATGACCGCTATTTTAAAATGGATTACTAATGATAGCTGTCCTCCCACGGGCTTAAACTATTTTTATAGGACATAAAATATTAATGCAAAGGTCAAATTTGTATTCCTCAATCAAAAAGAAAAACGAAGTCAAGATACTCGACGATTAAGAAATACCCCACCCACTCGAACTTAGAACCAAAAATCTTAAAGCTGTGGAAGTTAACAATTGCAATGTGTGCGGAAAGTAAATTCGGATTTCTTAGTGGGAAGAGCATCAAAACTTTCATAAAAGCAAACAGTTAGCCCTGGATAAACTATTGGACATTAAATGACTTATATTCACCGAGGCACTATCGGCCGCACTCGAAATTTCTTTAGGTCCCCTATGGGCGCATCTTTGGGCAGATTGGCAATCTGATTATTTGCTAGTCTAAAAGTTTTATAGAGAGCCTTGGGCTAAGTTTCCTTTTCCATGGATTTCATTCTCCCGGAGACAGGCCTTTTGAGACTTTTGTTTTTTTTGATACCTTATTTAATTTAGGATAAATAAGAGGACTAAGGCAGTTTGATGCTGTTGTCGGGTTGGTCTTGAGACTAGGAGATACTTTAAAGCTTTGTTAAGAAGGCATCAGGCAGCTTCGACTCAAAGAGCATCTTCATGTATTTTATTTTAGAATTCAGTTATGCCGTTTGTTTTTAGAATTCCTATTAAGTCATAATCTTCTTCTGCCCTTTTTTGAAAGTTGTCAGCAATTCCTCTACCTCCTGGTCTACTTATGACTGGAGAAGGATTTAGTCGGCCTAGCCAAACTAGTACAGCTACTCTCCTCTCATCTCTTCTGCGAGTTTGTGGAACTTATTTTTGAAGTTTGTTCCTATTTACGAGTGCAATTTCCCATTGATATAGTCGTATCCATATGTTTGGTGGATAAATTAGGGAAATTATTAGGTCATTAAAGGATTTTCCTAGATATCGAGCTAGTTGAGATTTTAGAGGTGGGCGATTGCGCCAATGAGAGCCGATTGACTCGGGAGATAGTTGTGGCTCAAGTCTAGCATTATTAACTAAGGGAAAATTTAATGCATTTAGGGGAGTTCCAGTAATAGGTTGTGCGAAAGATTCAAATACTCTAGCGAGGAAAGTTCTCCCTCGATTTAAAGCTTTTACAGATTATTGTGGGAGACCTATAGTTTCTAACAGTTCTTAAGGCCGATGAAGCTAGAAGCAGATGTTAGGCAGTTGTTATTAATTGAAACTTAAGTCAGCTAAGGCATGTTTGAGAAGAATTCTTGCGGTATGTATGAAATGTTGTTATTTTATAAGTCGAGTTGCTTGAGTGGGATTGACTTAATTAACTTCTCCACAATCGATATCTCGTTCCTTGATAAATCCAGATGCTCGAGGTTAAGCAAGGAATCAAATCTTGGGAGGACTTTTATCTTATTCGCTCTTAGGTTGAGTACTTTCAGCCTCGTTAGACTCATGAGAATACTGATCGACTGATAAAACTTTAACTTAAATATTGTTATTCGACAGATCAATCTATTGAAGCAACTTTAGATTTTAAAGGCCGACTGCACTATCAATAAAATTTTAATCCAGTCTGACTTTTTCAAGTGATTTTGCCTTTTTGAGGGAGGCGACCGAGGTGATTTTATTATTGCTGAGATTTAAAAGCCTAATTTCTGATAAATTTTAAATATGTGGAATGATCTGGAGATTCTTCCATGAAAAATCTAGGTCGGTTCTAGCGGAGGAGGAAGGCAGTTGGCTTTATCGATTATGCATTTGATATTATAAATTCAAATCACTCCAGCTTTATTATTTAAAAGTCAGACTAACAATCTGGGAGCAGCAGCTCCTGCTTCTGCTTGTCGAGTCTGTGTCGTTCGATTAAAGCCAAGGAAATCTATTATTGTATGAAAGAGTGGTTCTATAAGATTGATTTAAGTGATTGGTAGAGTGGAGTGAACAGGCCTAAGTTTGCTATGGGTTTTAGATTCAGAGATTGCTGCAAAAGCAGAATGTTATTTTATAATTTAAAGCATAATGGAACCCTTTTTAAACACTTTTAATCGAAATACTTGCAGTTAATTAATGGTAGTGGAGTTGTCCCGGATTCTCTGACTAGAAATTCAACGAATTCAGTGTAACTTAGCTTGGAATAATGGTCTGAATAGATATCGAGACTGGAATAGAAACTCCTTTAAAGCAGTTTTAATTATTTGTGAGAGTCAAAAAGTTTAAGAAACCTAATTCTGGATAAGGACAAATTCTACCCCTTCCCGAGCTAGTTAAAGATTCTAGTAAGTGACTAAGAGTATTTGGAAATTACGTGATTTACTTACTAGGTATAAAGGTTTTGGTATCGCCAAGGCTCAGGATTTGCTTGGCTAGCTATGCTGTTGAGCTTATTCAGAAGTCTAAGAAAATATTAATTGAACCTTTAACAGCTCTTGCCTTTACCATATTTCTAAATCACCACTCGAACTAAAAACTATATAAACTGAGGTCTTACCATCCTTAGTCCGTCAGGCTTAGGCTTATTTTAGCCCTACTGCCTCTAACTAATTGATGCTATATATTTGAGTTAACAGTTGTTGGCCGAAAACAAAGTGTTAATAATCTTACAGCCATTGAAGGTGCTCAGTACATCTTTGAATTTTATAAAAAATTAGCCGTTTGATTAGGTTCTAATGGCAATATTTAGGAAAACGCTATGCAAAAAATTCCATTTCTATTTTAAAATCTTTGAAAATTAGGCGAAATTCTACTGCCCTGTTAGCTCCTGTATTTTAAGGCTGTTGAACCCATCAAGCCTATTTATTTATTTAAATCGGTAACCAAAAATTGAATTTTCCAAGGAATAGGGCATAATTTAGAAGAGCTAAAAGGATGGATAAATCCTGTCCCTCCTCAGTCTAAGGACAGCAGGCTCCAAGACTGATAAGGCTCGATATTGCCTAGGAAATATTTAAAGATTGTATTAGTATTAATTCCGAAACATATAGTTATTGGTCTTTTAAATCTTGAATAAGTTGAAATACTTCACATCCAGGTCATAACAGGTAAGTTCACCGAACGATATTTATTTGATTATTTTGCCTCTTTGCAATTTCCACCCCTCATAAACAAAGCAGTAGGAAGGACCAAAACTTAGGAAAAGAAGAAACTCATCGGGAGGACACATTCTCTTGGTAAAATAATAATTTCCATTTTCTTCCATAGAACAAGCCTAAAATTAATCAAATTAGAAATGGATGAAAGGGGCCCTTCCGAAATTAAAGTTGTAGATTTTGATAGTTATCTAAATCCAATTATTGCAAATCCAGCATGTTTTATTAAGATTTGGCACAGCCTACAATCTCCTTATACGAGGAAGTGAAGGCTGTGATGGCGTATGAACAGGAAATTTTTTTTAAGATGTAAATCTTATAAATCCTTGGGAGTCAATGAATGCAGAGTTGCCATCGAGATGAAACCCAATAAGCCGCTAATTTCTGAGCAGATGGGGTTAAAGTTTTAGAATATCTGGTCTCCCGAGCTAGCAATAGGATAAATCCAGATGAACTAGCTTGGTGAACTATAACCATTTGAACTATAGTTGGCTATGCTGCTTGGGAATGTTCAAACAGTTCCAACTTAGGTCAAGGACTTTCAACGATTTGTTTGAATTTAGTCCCTGGGCCAGAATGTTAAAGCCTACTCGATCGAATTTGTTCCATTGGAGATAGAGTTAAGCAAGTGAGTTGGACTATTCAAGAATTAGAGATAATTAAATTGCTGACTGTCTGCCCAAGGAGTTTTTTGAAAGTCTGATGGTTTTTAAATAAAAACAATTCAATAGCCCGTTGCAAATAGCTTTCCCTGAGAAATCTGTTATTTTGTTATTCTATAAATTGAGTTAAAGAAGCTGACTTTCAAATATAGCTTCTGCGATCACTTTGCAAGAGCTGAACCCCAGATTGTTATCCTCTAAGTTTAAGATCAGGACTCGCTTCATCCAAGAAGTGTTTGTTCTTGGAATTTATCTTACACCACAATTCGCCAATCTGACTCCAAAAAAAAAGTCCAAACTGCAAATTTTGAACAAGTCTGAAAGGGTTTCCTAATTGCCGATATTCACAGATTAAAGGTTTAGCAATCTTATCTTCCCCAAATGCTTAACTACTTAAAGACTTTCTGCTGGCAGATTGAGAGGCCTTATTACCTTCATCAGCAGTTATATTGGAAACTATGACTTGTCGTAGGCTGAATTGTTAAGGGCCATCTGCATTTTCATTTTTAAATCCTCGACGACATTGTTCAGCCTGTAAGCCTTCTATTGCTATTTTTTATGATTTGAGATCACTCTCTGCTTCAAATTAATTAAGGAGGACCTCACGCCTTGATTGCTTTAGTTTTAAATGCTAGGCAGTCTTAACTTTTTGATTGACTACTCAGTCTTGGATCTTCGCTTAATTATGATCTGTTTGGCGATAAGCCTGCTTGATAATTTTGGTGATGGAAATAGTGCTTCCTACTTGGAATGAATATTTGAGATTTTCATTTATCATTAAATTTCCAGCAGCAGCATTTATTTTCCTAGCTTAGCGCCTCTCGATCGTCCTAATTGAAGAAGGCAACAAACTATTATTGCGATATTAGTTGATCATGATTCTTATCGATTTTGAACATTAGTTGCTAGATTGCTGATGAAGAAATATGAAACTTAATGTTGAACTTGAGAAACAGCTCCTGAAGGACAAATTTTAATTACTCTCTGTCGATGAATCCAGATCCATCGAAGTCATTCTTTTTGAAAATTTCGATGGCTGTTTTTTTTATCATCTCTTTTTACATCAAAATTTGATCTCAAATAATTCAATTTAGAAATAGACACTTGACTTCAAACTTAACAAGTCTGCTAAAGCCGCCAATTGAAATTAAATATTTACAATACAATAAGCTTATCCATCAATAATTTAATAGCTTGAATTCAAATGAAAACAAATCCAAAAAATCATAATACTTCCTTAAATCGAATGAACTCCTCTGTTTAGAAGTCGAATTTTTTGAATTGATGGCTGTCCGCAATGGTAATCTACTTTTATATCCTAAGTTACTACCTTATCGCCCTGCTCCTAGTAAGGCTTAATGGCGATTTAAAGCGTCCCTCTCTTAGTTTTTACCAGTTGAAATTGTAGAGCCAAGCATGTCGCTTAAGCTAATCAATCGATTTTCTACCTAACCTCTGACTATTTTTTCTCTAAAGTAGTCCGTTAATAAAATTTCTAAGCTACATGGATGCATTGCATTAATCTGGAAGGCGGGGTTGCTTATCGATAATTAGCTTCCTGAGGTAAATTTTGTTCAAAACATTATATGGCCTTTCGCCAACTAATAATTCGTACAAAATTATACCCAACGAGTAGTAATCCGACTAATAGCTGCTGTCTTGGCAGAATAAGCATTAGGGCGCCATATAATTCAAAGTACCGATTAAACTTTAATTATCATTTTAATAAGGCTTGAAAGTCAGTCCGAAATCTGCTATTTTGACGTAACCGTTCTGGAAGAATAGCAAATTTTAGGGTTTGAGGTCATGGTGAATGAGATTATTGGCCCTGAGATCCTAAAGTCCAAGTACAATACAGGCTGTGATAAATTTAAGTTGTTCCTAATCAAATTGTTGAATTTTGAGTTGGTGCCTAAGATCTCCGAAAGGAGCCAGTTCCTGTAAGATATAGAGCGAAAATGTATCCTGAAACCCGCAGTAAGCTCTCAGTAAAAACTCGCTGTTAACTATCCTTCTGTGAATCCGAGATTAATTTAAAACAATCTCAATCAATTTTTTTTTTATTACTTTGGATTTGTTCATCACTTTTAGGGCCATTCGTCGCTTCTGCCAACCGTACGCCACCTCGTACACCTCGCTCGATGCGCCCTGCCCAAGAAACCGCACCAGTTTGAAACTGACGTTGAAGAGGCGGGCGCTGCGTTTGGACTAGGCGAGTAGATTGGTAGGACGGAAGGGGAGGGAGCGTGATTGCCTAAGGGCAGTGGTCGAATTAAATCCTTATTTTTACATATTAAAATATCAAATTAATTGCATATAATCTCCATATTTTCGGAGTGGCTACCATAATACTACTACCTTATCGCAGAACCGCCTGCTTATTTTTCCTGTTAGGGACAGTTAGCGAGTACGGCACCAGCTCTCCACAAAACATTGTTTAACCTTAAAGCCCCCTACAACGCTCCGAATCCAATAGCTAATTATCAAAGGCACGGCGGTCCCCGGCCCATTGGTAAAGAGCAGTTTAATGGTCGGATATCTAAAGGTAAAAAGGAGTGAACTCAAAAGAGAGTAGAAGACCGTAAAGGGAGTGGTCAGCAGACTCTGCTTTACCTATCTACTTCTCGGGATGCTCTATGTATAAATTTTATTTGCAGGAACTCCCAGACTTTCTAGCTGTTTGAGGGCCTTGTTAGTACTGAGAGGGTCGCTCTTAGCTGATACCAAAATTACTCTATCAACTCTCTTGAAATCAAACTTACCGATCATAAGGAGCAGCTCGGCTGTGTGCCCTCCTGAGCCGAGGACAAGCAGGAGATCCTTCGTAGCAGGCCTATTCTGCAGTCGAACGAGGACGAGGACGAGGAGGGCCGCAGTCAGGATAGCTATTATCAAAGTCTGCATAATTAGAACTGATTTTACTAAAACCTTTAAAAACCGAATGCAATCAAATACTTATAATGAATAGTGGTTAGCAAAAGGCTATTTGCTGTGAGTCGGGCCATATTTAAGAGGGGCTGGTGGTGGACAGGATCAGACGCCAGAAGCAGGTGGTGAGCCAACTGATCGAGGAGCTGAGACTGGCACGACGCTGGCTCTCGCGACTGCGCGGGGAGGAAGAGGACTAGAGTTGGGAGGGCTTCAAACTGTAAGGCCTCCTTTGAGTATCTATCTATATTTATGTAACAGAAAAAAGAGTAAATTATTCTCTTGAAGGATAAATCGAAAGTACGCATGCATCTCATGCACACCTTCCAGGCTATCGATGCCGGGCAGACTGGCTATGTTAACATCAAGCTCCTCAAAGCTGCCCTCACCAAAGTCACTGAGGGGCTGGAATTCAGCAGGGAGGTGAACTAGTTGGTCGAGCAGATGTAAGGACTCTACAAGGGCAAATTAGGTTACTAGCAGTTCGAGATTATTATGGAGCGAGTCTTCGCCGAAGTGTACTTGGGCAAGCGAATTTGATTAATAATGAAGAAGAGACAATAACAAGTGGCTTCTGAGCAGCTCAAAATTTGGAATTTGATTAACCACAGAGTGAAGCTGTAGTGCTCGTATAGTGCGAGACTGCAAGCTACCCCGTAAAGGCCTTTCGACTTTGCGGAGTTTCCCTTTTACTCCTACAGCTTCCGTCTGGTGGAGGGATCCGGCAGCAAGGACATCGAGGCTCACTGCAAATTCCAATGCCTAGATTCGCAGGCGGATAAATGAATAAGTTTAATAGTAAATAACGATGGATCGAAGATAGGCCAAAGCAGTATCTGCAGACGCTAGGCTGAATTACCATATCCTCCTTGAGCATTTGCTTAGGAAGGTCCAGGCTAATTTCGTCAATGATTATTACCAAGACACCAGGCTTCATGAGGTGCACAAACTCGCCTCGAAGTTGGTTGACCACCTTATCCCATCTAACGCATACCTAAACAAGGACAGAGATCTAACTGACGCAGCCTAGCGCCACAAAAAGCTGAGGAAGACGAAACGCAAATGCAGCTAGCTACTAAAGCAGACTCTAGAGGCTAAGCGAGCCAAATAGCAACAAATCAAGGATGAATAGGCCCTGGGTCATATCTAGGCGAAGAAGATCGTGCAATATATAAACGCAGTCTCCTCATACATTGTCAAGGGCAAGTATGATATTAATTAATTCGCCCTCAAAAACAGCTAGCAAAACCTAGGTCGCAGGGCCAAGCACAAGGTCTCCATCGAGGAACTTATCAACAAGGACGAGAAGGTAGAGCTCTGGGAAGCTATTAGGAGCAGGCTTAAGAATTCCTCCAACTAAATTGTCAGATGCATCTACGAGGAGGCAGACCTGCAAAAAATGCGATTTAGCGAGGTCCGCCTCAAGGACATTTGCTCTACTTTCGAATAGTCATTTTAGGAGGTTGATAACAGAGATTGTCAAAAAATAAAGTAGCCTAACTCTCGTCCTGCATCCACTGAGATTTAAGCTATGTATTCAACCCTCTAAAAATATAAGCATCTACTCCTCAGGAAGAACCCTCATCAGCAGCTGGACAAGCTCAGAAGGATCCTTATCCGAGAGATAATCAGCATCAAATAGCGCTAGAAGATCCGATAGCTCGAGAAGAAGAACAGTCTGCCTGCAAAGAACACCAAACCTCAAAGTAAAGCGCCTGCTAAAATAGACTCTATTTCCAAGTTCATGGCCTCTAAGTACGCTAAATTGATGTAGCATCGTGATGCTGATTAAATTAAGATCAAAGCAGGTCGAGCGATTAGCTATCAATAAACTAATCTTGACCAATCTTTGCCATGCGAACTAGGTCAAAGTCTGGCCCGGAGGAACAGCCTTATCATTTTTGGAGAACATCGCAAGACAGAAAAGAAAAAACGTTAGCAGAATTTGATTGATGACTGGATGAACAACAAGTATGCAAAGAAGGCCGTACAGCATATCTCAAAAAAAAAATACAGCAACATTTTCAAGAGGAAGACGATGGATCGATCTCTTTTTATCTCAGAATCATGAATTTTAATGCGTAAAGTTATCCGGTGGTTGTCCAGAGTCTTAAGACTCAAGCTTGAGAAAAGCGTGGCTCAGTGGGAGTTCAAAAGGTTCAAGGAGGCAGTACTTTCCGAGGACTTGATCACGGTTGATCAGTTCATCGAGTAAAATTATGCATACAGAGACTAGCAGGACACTATCTTCCACTTCGCAGTAAGGAACAAGCGGAACCAGGTGCTGAAATTTATCCATACATACATGAACTATGACCAGAGCGAGCTCAGGAATGGTCAGCAGGATACTCTGATTCATGAGGCTGTATACCACAACAACCTCTAGATCCTCCAAGACATGCACCGGAAACAGGAATTTAAGGATTTAAGGATCTAGATCAATGCTAGAGAGAACTAGGGAAATACAGCTGCAATTGCCGCAGCCTGCATCGGTGACCTCTCTGTACTCAGGTTTTTAGTGGAGGAGATGAGAGCTGATATATCTCTGCTTAACTTTGATAACCAATCAGCACTCCACAAGGCCTGCTTCTACGGTCATTTCTAGATCGTGAAGTACTTGCTCTAGCACTCTGAGCTCAAGATCACGAGCTGCGACGTAAGGGGCAATAACTGCTTCCACTTCGCTGCTGCCAAATTGAACTTAGGATGCATTAGGTATTTACTTAGTCGTATGGGAAATGCTGTATAAGTGATCCTGAAGTAGAATGTGCATAGACGTTCACCGCTGAGCATAGCCCACTAAGTCCTCAATCAACTGAAATCAAAGTAGTAGGAAATCGAGATCGAGAAAGTCCGAGAACTTTTTTTGGCCGAGGGAGAAGAACTGGCAACAATTGAAGAGTGGATGTCCTCTTTTTATATGCAGGGATAAAAACAAAAGACCGAATGACTGTTAGCAGTTCAAATGGAGAACATTAACTTCCTGAATGTTAAGTCCCCAGTTAAGCTCTTCGCTCACAAGGACCCGGATTCCTTGCGCAAGCAGTTGCTCATTATCACTACTGCCAGGGTTCCTTAGTCGCAGCGTGTCCTCATGATCCAAGGATTCATTCGACTACTGCAGTCCAGGGAAAAATAGCTTAAAGTCTTAAAAATAACATCCAGCTCAACAAGCCAGAAGATAAGGGCCCATCGTAAGGTTATGAACAATTAATTCAACTCTGCAAGCCGCCAGTACAGCAGAGCAATCCAGGGCTTATTTGACCAAAAGGAGCTGGATAATCAAATAAAGCGAATAGACTAGGCGATAGGAAAAGCAGACCTGCTAATGGGGTAAAAGAGTACAATTGAGTTCAGGGCCAAATTGATCGCTACAATTGTCAAAAATCAAGTTTGACTTCCACATCCAATATCATCTATTGCTTCTTGCTGGCGATGCAGAGCATTTTAGTCTGTTAGCCTAGTATGCAGCAGCAGCTCCCCCCTATAAAGGAAGTTAGCTCACCTGTTGACAGGGCGTGCTAGGCGCCTGACCGATTCGCTAGGACCAGCAGCTTTGCTGATTTTTTGGCCGGACCCAATCGAAAAAGCCAATAGTTAAAAATACCAGAGAGAGACGTCTTTTAATTAGGGTGTTGTGGTTAGTGATCGATCCAATTATTGAGAGCAAAAATGAGTTCAACCTTATTTTTGTTGCAGAAGTCCCCGAATTAGAAAAGACCCGAGGTGAATTCGTAAGGGTTGAGGTCCATGCAAATGCCCAAGGCGCACTTGAACTCCACTCCCTTCTTGGATTTCATCATGAATACGGAAAAGCCCTGGCCTTCTTCAGCCCAGAATTTATCTTCCTAGTAAAGGTGAGTCTTCCTATAATTGTGAATGAGTTCACCTGCAGGGTCGATGACTGAGGCCGAGTTATAAAATATTTATTTTTAAGTCTACTTACTGACCTCAGGATAGCCGAATATTACATAGGTTTTAAGGGCTAAAGCCAGCTCTCTGCAGAACTAAAAGCTGAGTCCCTGTCCTGACAGGCTTGCTAGTTTTTTTATTTCTTAAAGTTTTAGGTTGTAGCCTGTGAATGACATTTATGGGAATAACAGGAAGTCGATATCCTTTTAAAGATATCGTGGAAGTAGGGCTTCTCTGGCTTTGGCGATGTTGAGTTCTATTGCGCCCAGTTGGGGATTGTTCTGGAAGATGAGTCCGTTCATAATTAAGTTGATGCAGGATATCAACGGAGTCAAAATTTACAACCTGACTGCAGGCAGGACCGAGGCGCAGATAGTTTAGGCAGCTCTTAAAAAGGGGCAATCCCTCCGATATAACTAGGAGTACAGGAACCGCTTCTAGTTGATTCAAGACTTTGAGTTTCCATCAAATTGTGTTCAAGTGGAGGTGACTTAGGACGAGCAACATATAATAGCGGCGGGCGGCTACGGTCCCCAGATGAAAATCTTCGAGATAGCAAACTTGTCCCAGAAATGCATGCGAGGAATGGACTCGGAAGTAGTTAAATTTGCAATCCTCTAATAGAATTATAAAAAGATAGCATTTGCGTGCTCGGACAGGACACTGTAGTTTCACACTAGCTTCGGCAGGCACTACAAGACCAGGGTCCCCAAGATGCCCAGAGATATTAATTTTATCAGGCCGACTGCCACCCTGACCGTTGCTGCCTCTGACTCCTCGGTCTACAGACTTTGTCTTGAACAAGGAAAGTTTCTATCTTCCATTGAAATCAACTCAAGCGCAGCTAACTGCCTGAAATTTAATTCAAAACTATCGGTTTTGTTAATTGGCACTGAAAACGGCTTAGAAATTTGGGACAGCAGGGAGCGAGCAGCCGTGGCCTCCCTTCAGCAAGGCTCAGTAATGTCATTAGGCTACGATCAAACCGGACTAGGTTACGCCACAGGCAGCTACGACGGAAGAGTCAATCTATGGGACATCAGACAGAACAAGTCGATTTACTAAATTGAAAATCACTACCAATAACCTATCAACACCATCGCCTTTCACTAGCGGTCGAGGAAGCTGCTCTCAAGCACCAAAACTACTCTCAACATCCACGAAAAGGACTCAGCCAAACTTTACACTCGCATTGAGCCTAAGCACAGTATCAATCGGTTCACGCTGGTGGAGGAGAGTGGACTGATTTTGCTGGCGCAGGAAAGCTAGCGAATAGGCGCATACTTCGTTCCCTCGATCGACAAAGCTCCCAAATGGATATCACACCTCTAAAATATGACTGAGTAGCTCTAATAATAAAAAAGGAACACAGTTTACGAGCAGTTCAAGTTCATCCTTCCTGAGGAGGTCGATGATCTCTAGTGCCACAACCTGCTTGAGACCAAAGCACTCAAGCCGCATCTTCACGGCTATTTGATCCCTTTGAAATTGTACAGGAAGCTCCTACCCAGAAGCAACTTGCTAAAAATGCAAAAAATGCGAGAGGAACTCATCAACAAGAAGCTCTAAGATAAGCAGGCTTAGGCGATTTCCAGTAAATACAACGAAACTAAGGTCAATAAATAAATACTGGAAAACCTAGCCGAAGAAAAACAGGAAAGGCTTCTCGCAGACAATCGATTTAAAGCGCTTTTCAATGACGAGCGCTTTAGGATCTCGAAGACAAGTTAGGACTACATGCTGCACCATCCCAACGAAAAAAAAGAAATCCTTAAATTAAGAGAAGCAGAGGAGGGGGAGGTCAGGAGATTAGCAGGCAGGCTAGGCAAAAAAATTAAGAAGAACAAGAAATGACTGCTGACTCGTTTAACTGTTAATGAGCTTCACGATCGGCTTGGACTTTGCCAAAGATTGCGTATAGGTATACGGGAGTGGATTATTGGGCACCCACAAGCTCGTATTGGACTGCCTTTCGTCTAGGCCTATTCTCTCATGCGCTTTAGCTTTGATCGTTTTTTGGGCGACTTTTATTTTATAGGACTGTGAGATTGGTTGGAGCGCTCCAATCTAGTTTTGGAGAGCTTCTTCTTGCCAGGACTTAGGCTCTTCTTGCGTGGCTAGAGCCCGAGAGAACTCTTCTTAGTAAGCATTTGCTGCTAGGGCTAGGGCTATAGCTAGAGCTATGTGTTCATCATTTATCCCTTATAGTAGCGAACTTGCTCTATCTTGCCTTCAGTTTCGATCTCGCCCTAGCCGTGCTGCACTCCATTCCGCCACTACCCTCGATATGAGTGGTCTGAAAATCTCATCTACCCGTGGCCATGTTTGAGGTCGTTTTCAAATCCTCCCTTATAAGTATTTCCAGAACACCAATAAAACTAGCCGTAGCCACTCTTGACGTCCTCCACGTAGTTCCCTTCAAAGCGATCGCCCTTAGTATTGGTCCATATCCCGTGTCCATTCCTTAGGCCGTTTCGGAAGAGCCCTCTGAACACAGAGCCGTTAGCCCAGAAGTACTGCCCGAATCCCTAGGGCTTCCCGTTCGCATATATGCCTTCAAAGACGTCACCGTTGTCGAACTGTTCCTTGCCCTTCCCGTGCTGATAGCTGTTGCAAAACTCTCCTTAATAACTGTTTGATTCGCCTTTGTATTTCCCGTAGCCATTGGGTTTTCCGTTCTTCCACTAACCCTCGTATTCTTCCTTGCGAACTGACAGCCACCGGCCTTACCCGTGTCTTAGACCGTTCATCTCTGGTTAAAAGACGTACCCATTGCCCTGTGTAAAGGTCTCCGTTCTACCAGAAGAGAGTGCCCTAT
The DNA here is from genome assembly GCA_003687565.2 of Craspedacusta sowerbii. Lineage (NCBI taxonomy): Eukaryota > Metazoa > Cnidaria > Hydrozoa > Limnomedusae > Olindiidae > Craspedacusta > Craspedacusta sowerbii. The sequence continues at coordinate 27,464 of QQSS02180429.1, forward strand.
CCCTCGGGCTTGTTGTTGGCGTACTGGCCCTCGTACTTGCTGCCGTCGGAAAACAGTTAAGTGCCGCTGCCGTGCTTGAGCCCATTGAAGAAATCACCCTCATAAATTTTTTTATTGAGAGTGATTTTGACTCCTCGACCGTGCATTTTTTTCTACGAGATCTCGCCCACGTAAATTGAAGCCTTGCCGACTCTTGCCATTTTCACCAGGTTTGACTAGCGATCGAGGAAGTAGCGACCTATCGGACTGTAAAGTTCCCAAAAATTATTAAGGAGAGCCGAGGTGGAGGCATTTTCCAAGGCAAACAGCTGCATAAGGGGCATCAAAGCGTTTTGGTTAATTTAAAGAGTTCTGGAGGGGTGGGTTGAGTGAGATTGCTGCCTGGTTGTAATATGACTAACAGGTTAAATGTCCATATAATATTGACTCAAGGACCACTCGACTTGCCCTAAGCCTCCAGCTGTAATTTTTCGACTTAATCCTTCAGTCTGCTGACTTAGAGCTCTTTGGATTTCTTTTCTCTTCTTAGTTACTCTATCTTCTCAAGATTGCTTGCCCGCTTCCTGAGGATCTCTTCCTTCTTGAGGCTGATCTTATGCTCGATTTCTTAACGGCGTTTGGCCTCTTCGCGCTCGAGCTTGATGATTTCGAGCTGCAACCGATTTTTTTGCTCTTTGAGCTGCAAGATCTGTCTGTTCTACTCCTACAGCTGTTAATTTGTCTAGTTTATTTTCCTTTGTTAGTAGCGCATTCGCTCTATCTACTTCTTTATTTTGTTGGGCTCAATGGCTTGCATCTAGCGGATGTTCCTTTCGGTCAATTTTTTGATTCGAGAGAGACAGGAGAGGGAGAGTCGGTTGCCAGTCAGGCTGACTTCGATCAGACTGTGGTTTTTGTTGATCAACTAGACTATTATTTTCTAAGTTCTTTCGGAAATATAATTATCAGAGAAATTAATTGTCTTGAGAGTGGTCATGAAGAGGGCGTGTTAGAGGAAGTAGAGCAACCCCTAATCGCCGATCATACAAGACTCCGCCTCGAACCTCACCAGATGAGAACCTCTTTTCTCCCTTTAGATTTCTCTAAGAATCATTCGGAGTCCTAAAGACTAGAAGTAATTCTTGCTCATCTTTAGGACCTTGAGCGAGGTCAGTGGAAGGACACAGGCAAAGGCTTAGATCCCATCCTGCGTTATCTAATTTAGAGAAAAATCAAATTCATGTAAGGTTTTATTGCAGAGACTGTGCTAATTTTTCAAGGCCTAACTAATTACTTTTAAGCCCTCGTTTCTTATGCCATTTCCTCGGATGTTGAGACTGACCAATGCTGACTTGGCCAAGCCTTTAGCGAGGAATCTAGCGCCCTCAACCATGAGCTCATTGTACTCGAGATTCAAGTATTTAAGAGTGGTATTATCAGTAAGAAAATTCTAAAGGGCTCTGCCAATCGATGACCTGATGTAATTTTTGCTGATATCAAGATGAGTAAGATTGCAGCCAGCTTTCATGATCTCCTAGGCTCCTCTCGTCTTCAACTGATTCTAAGCTATTTTCAGTTGATTTAGTCGCTTGTTTTATTTGATTGCCTTTGATATTACTTAGGCGCCTAGCACTCCGATGTCGTTGTCTTGAAGTTTCAAGGATTAAAGCACCTTGTTGGTGAAAAGGACTGCAGCTAAGAGTTTTGCGCCCTGAGCACCAATCGAGTTCTTTTTGATAGAGTTCTCGTGCAGTCCTAGATCGAGGACGAGCAGATGCTGGTTGTTGAGTAGCTCGTCCAGTATGATCTAGATCCCCGTATCACTGATCATATTGGAAGATAGGTTCAGATATTTTATACCAGTGTTGGCTAAAATTGATTTAACAATGTGCATACCGTACTCCGCGATGCCATTGTCGGCTAGATTCAGTGAGAAGATTCGGTGTTTGGGGATCAGCTGAAGAAGCACGCCCATGGTGTTGATGCCGATTCTCATCGAGCTGAGATTCAGCGTAAAAGAGTTCTTTTTGGGGTTGAGTTTATTGAAATTCTCTTTGAAGGACTTGGCCTTCTATGCGTCCTACTCTTTCTAATTTATGTCGAAGAGCCTTGCAGCATATATTTATTTTTAGAGCTAGCTTTCAAAGATGTTTAGTAGGCTAGGTTTTTTACCGTCCTTGGCCGGCTTCAGCCCTGAGAAGGACGACGTTCGGGTGAACTGGGTCGGGCTGGTCTTGAACGCTTGGTTGTACCCGTACTATTTGTAAGGACGTTTCATGTCAGCGATGATACTTTGAGAATAATATGAGTTGGCAATAATACCTGAACTTCTGTCTGGCCGATAATGTCTGCGAGTCAGTCTACTTGTGCGACTTAGCCGGTAATATCGCAGCCTCCAACACCACGCTCAAGGCTTTTCCGGTTTATTAGTACTCTTTTGAAGATTAGGCAGGAAAAACTATAAAAATTTAGGTCAACTAAAAGGATAACTTGCTCTCGGCCATCAAAAATCAGGGGCCCAGCTCGCTCCCGGGAGGAATCAGAATCCACAACCAAAAATACATGCCTCTTAAGTATGACTCCGATAAGCACAGCATGTACCTCAAGAAGGAAGGCGGAGGTGCCTGCATCTCGATAACAGGGAAGATGCTGGTGATAGGAACATTCAATGTGGGTTTGTTGATGTCAAACAAGGTGAATCAGAACCCAGGCGAGTGCAACAAGCGAGTTGAACTGCTGGGCCAGAAGTTAAGATAGATGGGATATTGAGCAATATCATTATTCAGGAAAATATCCTTTTTCGGACAGGATTTTCGACTATTATGAGATCAGGCCGTCCAACCTACTACACCTCCTAGTCGCTGCCGATCACGATCTCGTCTTCACTTTCAATCAGGACTACCTCATTTTCCTATTCTGCGTGTCTGCCGGCCTGCGATCCTTCGGAAGAGATCTAGAGGAGTTGTAAGAGGAAGTCCTTGCGAGTCTGGGAAATATGGCTCCTGTGTTCACTGGTGACCGGAGAGTAGTTCAATTATTAGATCGACTTTTACAGTATTTCCTGCTTCCTTACTAGATTTTAATTGTATCTATTGTCCCTGAGGAATAGTCTGCAGTATTTGATATTCGATTAGTTGCTAAATAGACTCCACTTCGACTCCTGGAATTATTGTCTCTCTTCCATTATTGCACTCTTCAAGGGAGTTGAGTGGCTGCTCTGCTGTCGTAGACTCTCACGCTAGCGAATCGTCTTGGTTATCTATTAAAAGCTTGAAATTATTGAGTTAAATCCACTTTTTCTTTTGAAGAAGAGCTGAATAGACTCATTTTTTAGGTTAATTATTTTGAAGGAGTGGAGGACGAACAGGGAAGCCTGGACTCTGATTGCCAGCATGCACAGGCCTTTCCCTGCAGGTCTTTAGTTTACTTTTATCGGAATGAACTCCAGCCTTATTTCTTTATAGGCGGGCCTGAGTCGGGGGTAGAGTCTGTTGGAAAGCCTATTTACAACCTTTTTGATATTTTATTTATCGAGTTCTGATAGGACAATTCCCTGCGCCACAACTCCCTGCTCATGCAGACTGAACCCGAACCAGATCGTGCCACCTTGCGAATTGGCAAAAGCTGCGATGCATTCCAGCAGATTTAGCAGGTGATGGTTTTTCAGCTACAACAAGTCGAAGGCCATGAAATGGGCTGTCTGGGAATCCAAGACAGGGTAAAATTTTTTGAACGGGAAGGCCTTGATGCCCTCGAAAAAGTCCATTCGAATTAATGGTTAAGCTGAATCAATATTTTCAAATCTCAATGAAAACTTGCTCTTCTTAGGCTTCGTCTTCGCATATCTTCACAGAGTCTGCCATCAGCACCAGCACTCCCGGCCCTTTCACTTCCAGCCTAATCTAATTTTATTATTGCTTAAAAACGGTTTCGAATTCCTAAGGGTCGAGCAAGATTTCACTCTTGGAGTCAGAAGTATCGACCTTGAACTTAGAGGAGCCCTCCGTGAACCTAAAGAAATAATTGACTGAGTCCCTGCTAATAACCAGGTTAGGAAATTGATCGATCAAGAAGTTAGACAGCAGCTATTAAGCCTCGTGGTTTTTTATTTAGAGGATCTATCTGTTGAAGGCTTTTATTTATTGCTGTCCGTGTCCCATTAGTACGTCATAGTCATTCTTGGAATAGCCCTGATCACAGAGTGCGAACCTCAGTGCGTCGTATACCTTCTTGGTCCTCAGGTCCATCCCCGACCAAACTTCTTCTCGAAGAAATATTTTTTATTGAGCGAAATTATCGAATAATTAGCTGAAAATAGTTTCGCTCTTCAAGAGAACTGCTGCAGGAAGACTTTCTAATTAAATGAAGTTAAAGCCTAGTCCACTATCCATAATGCTGAAGGTCAGACCTGGGTAGAAACCGTCCATACCCGCAATGATGATCGCGTTTTCCTAAATTTTATTGATGAGGTGTCTGAGTGTCATTAGAAAGACCTATCCATGTATGTCTGAGTCCTTGGCCGCTTCTGAGTATTTACCCTTAAAAAGTAATTTATTTTTGGACTTAAGCAATATTTATTAGAGACCTATGAATTTAAAGCCGTCGATATTGAACTATTTCATGCAGAAGGCCAGACTGGCCAGGATAAACGCAACTACGCTCGAATTTGTCAGGTCGAAGAGCACTCTATCCTTCTTAGACTCCTGCAAGAAGATCTGCTAGAGCCAGTTGACTTTATGGTCATATAGCATAAGGTGGAAACTTGTTAAATCTTTACTTGAATTCAAACAGAACTTTCAGGTTCAAGGAGTGGGCCTCATCGATGAAGGTCTTAAATTAGTCGACCAGGCCAACCAGATCCACGTCAAGTATGAATTGGTGGAGTGGACTTAAGTTTCCTCTCCGGCCGTTCAGGAACATGCCCTTAAGTAGGACTGTGTTAAAACCTGTGCTAGCAACGTTCCTCAGTAGGTCCTCTGAAAGATTCTAGATTTCAGCAGGCTTTAATTTGCGCATATCAATCTCAAATATGTAGGCGGCCTTTGATTTTGGGGGGTTGATATTTTCCCATTTAAAGACGTTGTTGAGGTAGAAGGCTTCGTACTATTTGAGTTCCTAATTGAACTTGATGTGGCGCACGGAGGGAGGCAGCATCGTGTCCTCTTCACCCTTACTGTTGATTATAAGCAGCTTAACTCTGCTTCCACTCTCAATTACTTCCTTCCCAAATTAATCATCCTAAAGCTAAATCTAGAAAAAATCGTTGCCGATAGGATTGAGAGGGTGGGTGTCTCTGGCCCATTTGTTGAAATCTCCGAAAAGGAAGGCCTTGGAGCAGCCTGGTAGCCAGTCCCTAAAAATGGTTTTATTGGTAACTCTGCTGAACCCAAAATTTTTGTTGCGATAATTATTTCCAAGATTAAGGACGGTCGAGTCTGCCTAGTTGTTTTCGAAGCAGTATTTGAAGAACAATTTAGCGAGTTCGGAGTAATGATCGATATGGGGGACAAGTTCTGGGTAGTGTTTGAAGAGTTTATTAAACTTTTGGGACTGGACCATTTCCTAAACTTTTTCCTTGTGCCCCTGGAGCCTAAAGAGACTGGACTTGCGAATATTGTTCCTCCTGTTTTGCTCCTTGACGCCTACTGAGTTCTAATGATCAATGTAATTCATAATTGTATCTATGTAATTTTTGGTAGCAAGATTCTGTAAATCCTTCAAATAAGTTTCAGAATTCAACAGGAGGCTCCTCTTCCTAATACTCTTTCTCATCAACCATGTCTTCATCATTGCCTCCTTCCTAGATATATAACGAAATTTCCCTGGATTTTATGACTTTTTTGCACAGGAGTTTACGATTGCTCTGACCGTGCTAACTTGGCTCCTCTTAGTTGCTTTTTTCTTGGGCTGGATTAATTTCATCTGCGGATTTTGGCTAATAAGGTTCTTTTTGCTACATGTTAACTACATTTCCTTATACAGCTCAATTATAAAGGGCTACTATGCGACCCTTTCAATAGTGTCAAATATCGGCTTGAGCGTAATTATGATTGCGCTCTCGTACATGAGCATCGGAGAACTCGAACTTTCTACTGAAATTTCAAACCCCGTACACAGCCAGATGTTTGACTTTCTCATCATAGAAATCGCTTTCTTTGTCTGCAAATACCTGAAATTCGAGAAGCAAGACATATCGAGCACAGTTGTGCTTAGGACCTTGACTCTCCTGCTGGGCATCTATCAACACTTTTCGCAAGACCAGATTTTCTTGAAGAGGACAATCTCAATACAGGCATACATCAGCCTGACCCTACTGCTATTAATCTAGATCCTCGGGATATGGATGTAGCCAGACACTTACGTCTTTAAGATCCTCCTGTACCTGTGCTTCATGACTGTCGGTGCCTTATATGGCTTCTTCGGCTCACTCTATAATTGGGAAATTTTCCTCCCTTCTACCAAGATTTATGTCCAAGAATACTATCTGGCCGACTTGATCAAGAATAAAGACAATTAGGAGACCATGAGGATCATCCGATCCTACGTCATCAAGCACGAAGAAACCTGCCAAGACCCGTCCTGCCAGCTCAAGTTCTAAAGGAAATTATCAATTTAGCTGGACGAGCGCTACTGCAAAAACATTTTGAAGATGATAAGGAAAATGTATAGTTCAGCTGACAATTAGTACTCTGAGGAGACGCAGTTGAGCTTAGCTTTGTTCCTGCACCGAGTTATGAACCAACGGAAGTCTTCCTTGCTCAGCCTCAAAAACTAATTCTCTTCGGTGCGCAACAACTTCAAGGCCAAGTTCCTGCTGATGCTAATAGACTACGAAAAAGGTGAAAAATCAATGAACTTCACTGAATTTTAATCGGCAATCGAGGATGTGCGTGACAAATTAGCAAGATCATTCGAGAACATCTCAAAGATATGGTTGCTACTGCAGTAGTAGCGCATCGATATCGGCAAATTCGAGGATATCGCCAAGGACGTGATAGAAGACATTCACACCATCAGAACTATCGAGGACCAAACTAATTTTTAACTGTCGAAGGACAGTCTGCACTATTACATGGTGCTCTGCAAGTTCATACTGATGGTCACCAATGATAGCGTAGAAATGAAGCGGATTGTCGATCGAATAAACTACCTCGAGAACATCATTGAGGAGAAGAACAGGAAGTCGAGGATGATTATTCTGCAGTAAACGCCGTTCAATGCGTAGGACAAATCCATGATCACTGTTTCTACCACCTACGAAAACCTAGGAATAATTTATTCAGTCAATTCAGTGTTCTGCAAGGATTATGGCTGGCTCAAGCAGGAGATCATCGGCAAGAACGTCAACGTTCTTATCCCTGAGCTGATCGGAGTTATTCACAATTAAATCATTTAGAATTATGTCTACCACAGTAGCAGGGAACTTCCTCTACTGGGCCTATAGCGCCTTGTCTTTGCGGTCGACTGCAACAACCGGATCTTTAAAACAACGATAATCCTAAAGATCCTATCAGACATCTACAGCGAAGGGATGCAGATGGTAGGCGTGCTGAAGCGAGTGTACTAGTCGAGCACAGTGGTCTACCTTCTGCTGAATAGGGAAGGAGTTATAAAGAACGCGTCCTCCAATTTCATCCACCTAATGGACATAAATGCGAAAACGCTGTAAAGAAACCTGCACATAGATTTATTCTTCCCTGACGACTATACTGACATCAATGCCCGCTTCATGACCATCTCTCCTAACTACGTGAGTATAACTGGCTTCAATCGCACTAATGTGAGGACTCACTCCTTTTTGGTTAACTCAGTGCCTATGGTCGCCAATGGCCAGCACGTCGGTTACTTGATCGCTATGTAGCACAAACCGCCTAAGTCGACTGTTGAACGAAGGATCTTCAACTCCGAAAAAAATAATAAAATGCTATTTTATTTCGACAAGACCAGGAGGGATAAGCTATCCATCGGCGTCACGAACCGAATTCCCAAGGATCGAAGGACTGCCAAGACGATCCGTATCCTCACCAAAAAGAGTCTCAATATGGGCTTCATAAAGCAAGAGATCGACAAGGACATCATGGTGCTCAGGGCAGTTGACGGAGAGCTCTGCAGGCTCTAACGATTCTAGAAAGAGTAATAGTTTTTGAAGGGGACCAACTAGTAGACTCGTAAAAACGCTGAGGATATGCAGATGGCCATCCACGAGAAGGAGAAGGAGAGTCTGGCGATTAAAAAATTTGTCTACCTCGAGCTGGTTGTTTACGTGCTGGCGACCTTCTTGATATGCGTTTACATCTACTTCGAAGTGAGAGTGAGTTAGTTCTCGAGTGAGTTCAGCTTGGCCTTGCAAAGGAACTTCCTAAATTTCAAGACGATGCTGTACGTGCACTCCCTGGATTTCCGAAACTTCCTGCTCTCCAAAGGGATAACGATCGAAGGTGCTGACAATCTGCAATCCTAAATACAAAAATGTGTGGCTTAGCTCAAGTACCTAAATGTTTAATTTGTCAGCATTTCAAAGCTCATTGCAGCAGTTTCCAATAAAATTTAGGTGGGCGTCTATTTGGAAAAGACTCTCTTCAGGACCAATGTTTTTACAGAGGTACCCACGCTTTCTGATTTCAACTGGCTGCTTTTCATGGAAATTCCGGCCATGGCTGTTGCGATTCTGTTGACCTTCAAGCTCTTTAAAATGACTCTCGACTAAAAGCGATAGATTCTTGGCTTTTTCCTGTACATCGACGACCGGTATGCTAAGCTGCAGTCGCTCCTTTCTTTCGCCTGTTCCAAGTTCATGAAGGACGGAGACATCAATCTCACTCAGGACATCCAGCTATAGATCATGGACCTTGAAAGGCAGCCAATCTAGGCTGCCGGGAGGCTCAAGAAGTTTAAGAATGTGGTGTTTAACAAGCCTGAGTTCTATTTGCTGACTCTGCTCATTGGGCTCTTTATAGTCGCCTTCCTCTTAATGAGTCAATTAAGCTACAAGGACATCGAGGGCATCAAGACTGACATCAACCGAATCGTAATCGACATCTTCCACTCGATGAGACTGCAACCGAACCTGCTCAACCGAGTGGTAATCTTCACTCTCTTAAAGGATCAAGCAGGGATCAATATCCTTCAGGACTCGGTCTACGCCCAAGGCGCCCTTCAGAATGCCGTCATGTCCATCAGCAGCACTAAGTATAATGAAAATCTAAAAAACTTTCTGTCGAGCAAACTGTGCACCAATGCGGAGTGGTGTGTCCGACTTCCTTACCTGCAGAACTCCAGCGTCGACGAGATGTTCAAATAAATCAGCTAGCTCAATTAACTGCTAGCAGTAAATTCCAATATTGACAGCTCCCTCTCGGGCAACTAGAATTTACAAAACATCATCAAACTTTCCAACATCATTTATGACATCTACACGCCCTTGTTGGTGATTTCCATGAACACTACTATCCAAGACTACCTGGCTATCTCAAAATAGAATATCGATCGCTACCGGAATGTTAAGTTGAGTGCGACAGTCTGCGGATTGGTGAGTCTGGTGGGATTCCTGATGATTCTTGTCCCCCGCAAACGAAAATAGCTGTAGGACTGCCGACAGCTGATAAAGTTTATTCCCAGCCAGTTCATGGTAGAAAAATGAGTATTCAAACCTGCTCCTTGACTTAAAGACTCATCAGCCACTCTTGAAGGCTCTTCGACTCGTGGCCTTACAAGTCTTTCTCGCTCAGGATTTTCACGAATTTTAGACCGTCTTTGATGATCACTAGGGAAAGTTTGCACCCCTGCTTATTAAGCAGGAGTTATGTGTGCTTGGTCCTTGAGCACCGGGCAAGCGTGATCTTGGGGTACTCCTAAGCCTACTAAGTCTTAAAATAGCAGTCAGTTTTGGGCCCTGAATACCAATAATTGGAGAATGATTTATTTGGCTTTAACGAGTTGTATTTAAACCTGGAAATATTACTGGCGTATTTTTCATTGGCTTAGAATTGCTTATCGAACGTCTCGATCGGATATTGCGTTTTCTGCTGGATCAGCCTTTGGACGTGCAGGCGGTTATTGTTGGCTAGGTCCTAATTTAGTAGTTTTTTTACTGCCTCACGATTGCTTTCCCGCTCTCTCAGGATTGGCGCTTGGTTGTTAAGCACTCTGATGGGTAACTGCTCTTTAATTCGTTTTTTCAGCTTCTTGTTTTAGTCTGCGATTTTTTTTTATTGAAGTTACTTGATTACCTTCTGCTTGAGCTTTAGCTTCAAGAACCTAGGAACTACTTAGAAGGAAACGTGGGGGATAGTTGAGCGGAGAGATTGCAATCGCTCTTAGTGCCGCCTGAAATCGCGCTTAAGGATTTTGTCGAAACAAATCCGACTGCAGACAGGAATTTCTCTGGACATAACAAATCAAATCAGAATGGGCTTAAGTCGGATGCTCTGCAGCTTTATGAGGTAGTCGTGGTTTGCGCACTGTTGGGCTCGTAGTTTGACTGAGTTCAGTTGGTACATCTTCATTCGCTACAACTCTTACTCTATTGACGATGAATTCGTCTTATATTGCTTGCAATTTATCCGCAGTCCTCGCCCGTTTAATTATGATTGTCTGCGCAGTGAGGTGATTTCGGAGATCTCGCTGTGCATGCGGGATCTGGTTTGGATTTTGAAGGAACCCTTCTTGAGAGTATTGGTGCTGTCTCTGGAATCCGAAATTTTCGGTAGAACTTTTTTGAGGTGATAATGGCGTGAGTTCATGGAGTAATTCTATAGAAAGTCTGCGTGGTTGGGCCGGATCATATTGCTCTTGGTTTTATTCTTCAGGCTCATCTAATTATAAACTACATGTTCTAAAATCAATAAGCTTTCCTGCAGAAGGTGAAGCGAGCCACTTCAATGCAATCGCAGAACCAGCACTCCAATATCCTCCATTAACTCAATCTCTAATTCCTCAAGAAACTCAACTACTACTATAACTTTTCTGTAGATTCTTACACTCTTTACAAGGAGTCTCGATAATACACTCAGGCTGCCAACTTCAGCATCCTCAATCTCAATGAGGAACTCCGCATACTCTCTTTGGACTCCATCCAGCTTGTTTTGACAGATTTTAGGTCCATTGCCCTTAAAGCCATTGACCTTGCCTATAAAGTACTATTATCTTTTAATAATAGGACTTAGCCATAAAAAAAACACTACAAATCCAGCCTCTGCGATATTTGCGGCAAAGCTATTGAAGTGGTACGCTACTAAACCTTCGTCAGCAAGCAGCCCATCCCCAAATCCATACTAAAAGACCACATCGAAATGGATAAGAAAATCGCAGCCTAAAAATTTTAGCTTGTAAAAGCGGAGTAAGTGATCCCCCCGTGCAGCATGACTAAGCCCAACTAAATAATCGACCCCGACCGCACAGTACGTTACCTCGAAGAAGTCTTCAGTGAGCTCTTCCAGACAATCTAGAACTTCAAGTAATTCGACATCGAATCAAAATTATATACTGATGTGAAATTCAACGATATCAAGGAAATAGAAGGCAGACTTTTCAGTAAAATAAGGAATCTCATCTCCAAATATGCCGTAAGATTTGCCCACACTAGCAGATAGAGTCAATCCAAAAGTACTAAGGAGGAGGCCTCTCAAACAGATTAAGTCTATCTTAACGATAAGTCAAGGAATTAACCCCGTAAAGGTATTAAAACCAATCTCAAAAAATTATCATCTACGAAAGGCTAATTTCACACGCAGAAGAAGGTCTCTGGGCTTGGCACTTCCCATAAGAACTTAAATGAAAATGTGAAATACAATCCTGAAAGGTAGATAAGTATGAAAAAAATCAACAGACCTATGAAATAGCATGACGGAGAAAAAAAGATGGGAACCTAGAATAGTATCGACTAGTAGTTCAGTCGAGTGGCATAGGAAGAGCAACAAAGCAAGAATGCCCTTCGCCAACCCAAAAGTAATTTTGCTAATTTTCAATAATAGAACTAAAATTAAGTAATTTTTCAGAAAAATAACCCAAAAAAATCCAGTTCTCCATAAAATATCTAAAAAATTTAAGACGTCTAAAAAATTATCAATTTTCCTGAAAAAAACTAAAATAGTTAAAGCATCAAACATACATTCAATTCGGGTTCTGAGATGATTGCTGAAAGACGCGAAAATTTAAACCAGTCTAGCATAAACAATTCTCTGGTGGGACATTCGAAATCCTTTACTGTTATGCCTAAGTATAATAAGCCTAGTTCGTTCATCAAAATCACACAGAACAATATTCAATCTTCGTTATAAAGCTCATAAACCTCGAAATCCAGAAAATACTCTTTATTAATTAAAAAAACTCAAATTTCCAAAGAGCCTTAAAAAAGGAACACAATATTCAAGAAAACCTTCCTGAGATCACCAGCTTCAAAAGAATTCCAGTTTAATTCCAAAAGCAAGACCTTTATAGAGCATTCAAAATTAACCACACTTTAATAAATCACCAAAGAATAACAGCAATCCTCTTTAAACAATTCGATTGTCACCGAAGACCAGAAGTCCATTCCTTCATCTAAGAATCTAAGGTCCAGAATTGAACTACTCCCTGAGATCATACAGAAGTCCATATTAGATTCAGCAGATTCCCCTCACAAGAAATTCTACCGCCTAAAAAAACAATAAATAAGTTTCGACCTCATCTTAGCTTCCAACGAGGCTTTACTCATCGACTAGAACCAACCCTTTTTTAGTGACAAAGACCTTTTTATCTTTAAGTCGAGTTCATTGGCTTACAAATACTAACATTCCATTGAAAAAATCAATCCAGTTCCCGAAGGCTCCATGTATTTCTAGCTAGGTTAAAAATTTCACAACCTTCTCAAAATAATCAAACGAAAAAAAATGTATTCTTATAACGCCGTCTCCAGCTTTATACTGCAGCCCTGGCAAACTTGCAACGGTAAACCAACCAAACGGAGCCTCCGCAAATTGGACATTTTGCGACTTTTAAGCTTCCTTATGGAGGTGCACTCCAGTTGCAGCAGGTGCTCCCACATCTAGGACTTCATAAACTCAATTTGCAAACGGATCTTGTAGTTTAAATGATACTCAATGTCAATATCCCTGTTACTTCCTCTTCAAGAACTGCTTGAGACAACAGTCCTTGTAGCTTAGTTTCGACCCGCACTGACATTTTTTATTCCTGCCTAGTCCTGGATAAGGCTAAACCTATTACTGTTGAATGAACTCTTACTGTTGTTAATCGACTTTCAAGTCCTAGAACTCCTCAATAGCCTCATAGAGCCACTCCTAGCCCACTTTAATCCAAGCAGGCCCCTGGAGGAGTCCCGCCTTCCTGACACTTGCGTAGTGATCGAAGAGCTAATGCGAGAAGTAGCACAGTGAAATTTCCCTCTTCGGCTACTAGAATTCGAAGATATAAGGCTCCAGCTAGTCCTACCTATAGAGATTAATGCGAAGCCTAGCAGCCTTGCAAAGAGCGATAAGCTCAAGTTCCCCGCCCCACTCCTTGTCCTTCGACATTCGATGCAGGTAGATTTCTATGCTCCCATCGTCCTCGTCCAGGAAGTTCGAAAAATATTATTTCTAGTTTTCCATTATCCTGCAGGCCTCCCCGCGGTATATCATGTGTAGAGACTCATCGCCCTAGAGCTGGTCGGCGACTGCTCTGAAGAGGCAGTTCCCGTCCCCATCAACATCCTTGGCCTCCAAACCCAGGGCTTCCAACTGCCGGTTGAATTTGGTGAAATAGTCTACGTACTACTTCATGGCCTTGAAGAAGTCCCGGTGTTGCTTTTTCTTCTTGCGCTAAAAACCTGATTATTTTCCTTTGTGTTTAATCCTGTCTTTCTTACCCATTTCTTATATAATGTAAACCAAGAGGTACTTGGCAGTGGCTTTCAGCGCCTGCAGCATCTTCTTATGGGTGAAATCGATCAGCGTGTCCACACTGCTCGTAAGCTGCATCGTTCTCCTGCTGGGGCTTTAGCTTAGGTAGTTCCTCAAAGTCAACATAGAACTCGGATAGCTCCAGGAAAACGCAACAGAGGTTAAAGAATCCTTCGAATCAATACTTTCATTCATTGAGGACTCCGTGGTTAACTTCAGACTCGCTCGCAGTAAAACTCTCATAAGTCGTCCTGCTTTTCTTCGTTTTCTTTCTATGTGAAATATTCCTCTCGAAAATTTATGGAGGATTGGTGTTTTTGGCGGTCGGTAATAGCTTCATCTTCATGAAGGAGTTGAAAAACTGGACAAGAGAGCCAATATCCCAAGTGGAGAGCACGCTTCTTAACTGGTAGGAGAGTATTCCAAGTGCCATTGCTAAGCACGATGCATCAAAATAATGAGATATGCAAGAGCTTGTTTAAACTTCAATTTATATGATAATTAATCTCCTGCTTAGCTCTTCGTTCGCAGAGCCTCTGCTCTGGCCCAAGCCGCAGAACCACACCTTTGGCCAGCTATCACAGGTTGACCCTTGCTCGGTTGTATTCAAGGTCAGCACAGTCCCACTTTATTTGGCCTAGATCGCCGCTTTCTTTAGGTTAAAGGCCTTCCGATGCAGCTCAGAACAACGCAGTGCGGGAACCTACACTCTGAATGTATTCATAGGAAACACCTCGTTGATCGCCCCTTCATTCGGAAATTAAAATTACACACTCAATCTCACCGGGTCGAACTGGGAGCTCAAGGCTGGCTTTTACCCTGGCTACGTGCGGGCCCTCTAAACATTCACCCAGCTTTTCAAGGAGGAGGCGACCGGCTGGAGCGTGCCGATCCCCACAGTGATTAGTGACTACCCTGACTTCTACTGGCGATCTGTCATGATAGACACTAGTAGACACTTCCTCCCCTTGCAAAAGATCTATGACACGCTGGATGCAATGGCCTACAATAAGTTGAACGTCTTGCATTGGCATATATCCGATCACGATAGCTTCCCCCTGTAAATTAAATCCATCCCCAACCTCACCAAGTATGGCTCCTTTCCCGGGTAGGTCTACTCTCAGGAGCAAGCTAGAAATGTGGTCGACTATGCATTGCGGAGGGGTATACGAGTGATTCCGGAAATTGATTCCCCTGCCCACGCGTATTCCTGGGGAGCTTCGCTGGATAACTCCTCCTTCCTTATCAAGTGTGGATTACTGAACGGGCAGTTCGATCCCACAATGAATTAGACTTACGAGTGGATGTCATCCGTATTCAAGTAAATCTTTGAAATTTTCCCTGACTAAGTCGTGCATCTGGGAGGTGATTAGCCTGATTAAGATTGCTGGGCACAAAGGCCTTCAATAGCTGATTTCATGAGAAAGAATAACATTCCTAGCTACAAGGCTCTGGCTGACTATTACCGCAGTCAGCAAAAGACCATATTAAAGCAGCTGAACTCATCAAAGAAATTTATGTACTGGGGAGTAGCAAACGACGAGACCTTTGACAAGGAGGATTTGGTGGACTGGTGGGGAAACTAAGGGAAATTTTCCTCGGACTTCGGAAATAGGACTAACTCTTTGGTAGTCGGGTTCTATGACAGAGCCTATTTGGATGTGGGTTTCTGGGGATATGATAAAACTAGGACTTGGAGGACTGTCTACGAGACTAACTTGGGATGGGTTGGCTTGAAGGGCAAGTTACTCGGATTGCAGGTTTGTTTGTGGTCTGAAATTAGCAATCCGCAGACGCATATGCAAAAGCTATTCCCCAGGGCCAGTGCTGCTGCGTAGCGAGGGTGGAATACAGCACTATTTCGAACGACTAGCACAACCAATTACACCGACGTTTCAGGCCGCCTGTCCTAGCAAGTCCAAAGAATGCGAGCTAGGGGGTTGAAAAGCAGTCCGGTTACAGTTTAGCTGTGCGAGCGATCGGCTGTGATATGTTTCAAATGACTCAATTTGGGTATTAGCTGATCACCTTGTCAATGATATTGTTGCATTCGTTGAGCTAGCAGATAGCCGACTTTTCGTTGGGGAATTGCGACTCCTCGAACAGCATGCTGTTGTACTAGTTCATCCTCATTGACTCGTCCCATCGGTATGAGCGATTCGAAACTTCTACCATCTCAGCTTCAGGGACGAAGACTTTCCGCTTACTGGGCTATTAAAAGACAGCCTCGCTCGAGATGACAGCCTGTGCATTGAAGTTGAGTTTCCCCTTTTTGTTCAAATTGGTTTTGACTTAGTAGAGGAGGTTGATAGCCCTATCAAGTGGCCTCCCAAATGACACGTAAAGGTCTTCGATGAGAAGGTAAGGATTCAGCGGTTCTGACATGTCCCTTACCGTCCTTGAGTAGAGTTCGATGTAGAAAGGTTTCTTTACTTACCACTTACTTTACAACTGTTGGATCAAATAGGAGATTGATTTCTTCCCATCAACCTTGAACTAACGGCGTGGGAATTCGCGCTTCATGATTTCATTCTGAGATTCGTCAGACTTGGCGACCAGTCTCACGAAGATGTCGTTTTTGTTTGATTTTGGTTCAATTTTCTTCTTTGTCTTCTTGTCAATTTTAGGGCACTCCTCTTCAAGCTAGACTGAGAGGGCATTGAAGGCTTTAAGGTAAGCGTTAAGTTTTCTGAAGAAGTCGGGCGATTAGAGTTTGGACTGCAGAACTGCGCTGGAATCGGGATTGAAAACGCCGAGCTTGTGCTACAAGTCGAACAACATGTTAAGGTAGGCCTATTTCAGCCGTTATTGGAGCTTGTTCACGAATAGGTCGAAGTAGTGCTCGAAAGGCCCATGAGCCTGCAGCAGCATGGACCTGATTTGTTATAAATTGTCGTACTTGTGCAAATTGGCTATCAAGTTGAGCACCATATCCGAAGGACTGGTAGCCTACTAGCTGCGCAGAACTCGTTCCTTGATAGATGCTGACATATCAATTATTGAGTTATAATGGAGGAGGCGGCTCTGATGAGTTACCGTTTGCGCTTGTAGCACCTCAAGAAACATCTCAACTTCATGTTGTTTAATTCTGACTTTAAGGCTGATGCACCTGAGGACGACTAACTTCCATTCAGATTCTTTCATGTCAACCGATTTGTGTCATCCAAGGAGGGACGCCAGGAAAAGAGGCAGAAAAATACCTGCTCACACTTCTTCAAGAACCACTCTTCTGCTTAGTACAAAATTAAGATCAGGAAGGAGTCTATCTACCCCCAACCAGGCCCAGGATTTTACAAGGTCAATTTCTCCCAAGTCCATAAGTCACAACCCAAGGCATTCATCAAGAGCAGAAAATCTGCGCAAGGTGAAAAGTCTGATATGAGGCCTTTTTTGCGGACATTAGGGCCAGGCTGGATATTGTAACATGGCATGATTGGCTTCAAGGACCAGAGAGGTAGAGAGGAGGCGGGTTAGCAAGGCTGGGAATTCAAGTAGTCGCTTTTAAATAACGGATAGGAAGTGTAGTCGGATAAGCGTATCCGTAGAAACAAGTTGATAAAGAAGGTCAGACTGCAAAGCCTGGACTAGCAAGATATCAAGGAGGGGTCTTTAAGGCTGCTAAAGAAATACGGGGTGACGGACAGCATCCGCAAGCGTCGCAAGTAAAAATATAGTTCAAACTGAAGGGTTTTTAAATTTATGAAGCCTACTGACTTCACTTTCAGCAAGCCTGTGACACTCGGTCTGCTGCAACGCAATTTGCGCCATTAGTTGGAGCAGTAGATCCAGGAGCTCCTGCAGTAGAAGGCCAATTTGCTCAGGACTTTGATGAAGTAACGAATCGAGCATGCCTGGAAAGTTCATTAATTAGAAGGGAGATTGAAGGCTGAAAGCAAGAGCCACGAGAACATGGCACTCGAGGAGGTCATTGTTAGCGCAGTTAAGCAGCGGTGCCCTGAACTGCTCTCGCTAGAGAAGGGCAGCAATCAGAAGATAAATATCCGCGTGCGGGTGACTGACATTTCAGATTAATGAAGCGCATCTCCGTGAATACAAAATTGGATTGCTTACAGTAGCTGCACAAGGAGGAAGAAATAAAAGCAATCTGCCTCAACCCCGAGTGCACTTAGGACCCCTTCTTGTGTGCATTGTGTCTGACCGAATTCAAACATGCTAACTGCAGGTACATGATCATCACTTTAAAGGAAATGCGCAAGAAGGATATCTGGAACATGGAAAATTGGCCATCCAACAAGGAGGACATGAAGATTAGAGTTCGCTTGACAGAACTTGAGAAGATGAAGGAAGTTATGGAACTGGTCGATCAGATAGCGGACCGGCTAACGTAGGACTGTCACTCAGCAATCTAAACATTCAGAAGGTAGGCTAAAGAGCTATATCCCAAACTGCTGGAGGACCGTCAGTTCGATGTACTGGCTCTAAAGGAGTTGTTCGTGGAGAGCTACTCTGTCGATGTGCCCAATAGCATCCTCTAGGATATCATGAATTGGAAGCTCAACATGTATGAAGCCACTTAGGCTCTCAATTAGTATAGGAAGAGCGTTGAGCGAAAATCTTCGCTAGCCGACATGCGGGAGTTGAACTAGAAGGGGAAATACATGAAGGTGCCGAACATGGAGGTGACAGTGCGAGCGCTGAAGGTGATAAACTGGCAGCTCAAAAACCTCAAAGAGTAAATCTACGGGCTCAAGGAGGTGAGCCGGACGGTATAGTTCTAGCGGAAGATCATAGAGGACGAGGACGGCGTCTACGAGGGCTAGGTCAGTAACGATAACAAAAACGGCTATGGGGTTTACTTCATGAAAAACGGCAATAAGTACGAAGGAGAAATGTGGAATGGCCTCATGCAGGGCAAGGGCAAGTTCTCCTGGAAGAATGGCAACTCCTATGAAGGCACCTTCCTCAAGGACAAGCTATGTGGCTACGGCAAAATGTCATTCGCCAACGGCGATATCTATGAAGGGGAATTCGTCAATAATAAGGCCACTGGTGAGGGAAAACTCATCACTGCAGACGGAGAGGTTTACGAGGGCAGTTTCCATGCTAACTTGAGGCAAGGTTACGGGACTCAATTCCTAAAGAACGGGAGCAGATATGAAGGAGAGTTTTTCAAAGGCAAATGGCACGGCCGTGGCAAACTTACGGCAAAGAGCGGTCGAATCTAAGAAGGAGTCTGGCTGGACAACTTGAAGCAGTGAGATTATAAGCATTTAATTTAATTGTTTAATGCTGAAAGAATTCCCATAGCCAAAATTGGTGGCTGACAGTGAGGAAGAAGCTAGGCCTGGCTACACAGACATAAAGGCAGCTTAGTATCAGGATTCCAAGGAAGTGCTCCGGGAGAAGGTCCAGGCCCTCGCACAACTTATTCGCTAGGCCAAGCATTGTGTCATCTATACGGGCGCGGGGATCAGTGTCGCATCAGGAATTTCGGACTACGCCACAAAGGCTACCAAGTCCATTGCAGGAAAAAAGACTTAAACGATTAACAGACTCAAACTGGTCCCGACTTACGCTCATGCAGTTTTAACAGCCATGGAGCAAAAGGGGTATGTCAAGCACTGGCTCCAACAAAATCATGATGGACTGGCTCAGAAGTCAGGATTCCCTCAGAGTAAGCTCAATGAGATACATGGCTCCTGGTTCGATAAGAAGAACACAGTGGTTCTGATGGATGACCAGCTGAATCCCAAGAACTACGAGTGGCTTCTTAGCCAAACCTAAAAAGTTGATTTGTGCATTGCAATCGGAACTAGCTTATCTGGCATGAATGCTGATAGACTTGCCGAGCGAGCGAGCGAGTCTGGCAATTTATGCATAATAAATTTGCAGAAAACAAGATTAGATTCGAAGAGCAGTCTACGCATCTTCGGTTAGGTGCAAGCCGTATTGCGGATGCTGAGCAAAGAACTATCACTGCCGATAAAATAAGTCTGCTTGGAGCAAATTAATTGGAAAAAGTGAATAATGATTTGGATTATGGTAACACAAGTTCATGCGGATAGCACACCAATATCCTACGTTAGCAAGAAGGTGCAGTTTTTAGGTAAGGGTAAAGTGGTGCACTCAGCCATGCCGTAGACAATCCAGAGATTGCAAATCGAAGGGATGAGCAGAGGACTTTCCTGCGAGTCCAGCGCAGCCACACTAAGCGTCTTCCGGTATAGACGCTAGAGCTCGAAATAGTCCTTTTACCAGATATCCAATAAAATCTACAGGACTTTCGCCTAGATGTGAAATCTTCACAAGAAATACATAAGTCCGGGTGTTAGCCTTCCGCTAAACTGATTTATACCTGCTCAAGCTACTCAGCAACGCCAAGCTCATAATCCTTCGCAAAAACCAGTATCTGCCCAAGGAGACATAAGAGAGCAAGGAGGAGTTGGTCCTCTCAGTGAACGGCATCGAGGATGGAGCCATTATCCCCAGCGGATTGGACAATTAATTCATGGTAGTGACTAATCGAGGCATCTTTAAAATAAAAGAGAACAGCACCAGCAACAACTTCACCCAGGAACTAAAACTAAAATTCAACATAAAGTTCATAGGAGCAGTTAGACTTGACTCGACTAGAATGGCTATCTTCACAAGGGCGGAGACTTGCCTTATACTGACAACCAATCCCATTTTTTAGCTGAAAAACTTATCGACATGTCCCTCGAACATCATAAAGGTGCAGGCCTGCTATCTTAAGTAAAATTGTGTCCTCTTGCTTACTAGATAAAGATTTATGATTCTGCAGTACAATGATACATCGAGCAACTAGATCACAATTTTCTAGCATCAAGGGTGCTACAATTTTATCGGCAAGGAGGACTGGTTCGTGCTCAGCTGCGTCAGCTCACTCCACGAGCACTTCATAATGGAGCTGACTAGAAACCAAAGATAGATTCTGTAGAGCACGTCAACGCATGTGTCTGGAGCCGTAAAGAGCCTTCACCTTACCTAGGATACTGTTGTCGTCCTAATATAGAATCATCTCGTGTTTTACCGCACTAGCAAAAAATACTTCATCCCTGAGGAAGACAGGCTAGTGAGGAAGATACGCGTTTAGATTGAGGGGCACTTGCATGCTGTCAGCTAACATAAGGAAGTAGCTTTGGCAGGACCTGAGTCCATCGACTTCTTCTACTTCTACTATATGAACCCCAAAGTCAACTGTTCAGGTCAGTATGGAAACACTTACTCGCTGAGACTGAAGGGTGTGGGCGACTGTACTGACTCTGCACAACTTTGTATTTATAGTTAAACTATCTTCCTCTCTTTCTCCAAAGAAGGGGTATTTTCAAGAACAGTGTTCACTGTAGTCGTACTGAACCTGCTGCTCGCAGTCGGATATTTCAGTCTGAGAGCCTACCAGGCCAAGAGAAAACTTACTTATGAGCAGCTGGCATAGGAGCCTAATGGCAACTAATGAATTAATAATTAAATAGGGATGAATTAGTTCATCGTGCTTAACGAGCTGGGAGCTGGCAGCTATTCCAAGGTCTTCAAGGCCAAACGACGCTCAGACTAGACGTTCTACGCTATTAAGAAGGTGCAGCTGTCAGGACTGCAGGACAAGTAGAAAGCTAACTCCTTGAATGAAGTTAGACTTCTGGCCTCCCTCGATCATCCCAACATCATTGCTTACAAGGACGCTTTTATAAATGAGTCAGATAACTCGCTATGCATTGTCCTCGAATTCGCCGATAAAGGCGATCTGGCCGTACGCATCTTATCAGGAAAAAATCAAACATAATAAGAGGATGAAGCTGTGGTAGGACTAGGAAACTGTCTGGGCAGTCGCGAGGGACATCCTTCCAGCCCTCCTTTATCTCCACAAACGAAATATTGTGCATAGGGATATCAAGCCGGCTAACATTTTCCTAACTGCAAACAGGTTTAAGCTCGCAGATATGAATGTAAGTAAGCTGCTCAAACTTCATCAGGCTTACACCCAGATCGGCACTCCTTATTACGCCAGTCCTGAGGTCTGGAAGTAGCTACCTTATGATGGGAAGAGCGATATCTGGTCCTTGGGAGTGGTCCTCTACGAACTAATCTGCCAACAGCCCCCATTCCGTGGTAAAAACTATGAATAATTGTTTAAAAACGTGGTGAAGGGACAATATTAAAAACTCCCTCGGAACTACTCCCAAAGATTGGGAGAATTGATTAAGTCCTGCCTCATTGTCGACCCTAAAGCAAGAGCTGGATGTCTAGATTTGCTTTAAAGGTTTTTCCCTGACATTATGCACAGTTAGGGTGTTGAAGTTGACCTCATTGGGACAATCCACGTCCCCAAAAATATCAAAATCCTGAAAAGCAGACTGCCCAAAAGTCGCTATGATGACAGGGTGTCCAAGTAGAAGCCTGAGTCCAAGGCCATAACAGAAAAACTTCCACCGCTTCAAGCAAGGCCTAACATTATAAATTCGTAGTACACTTACGCCAGGAATAGCGATCTGTAGAAATAGAACTACCACAACCGAAAGAAATTGCTGCCAAGCCTGCCTAAATACGAGGGATAAGCCTATAAGAAAGGAAGACTTCCCAACATCAACTACAACTACAAGCGGCCGGAATGGTGGGGCTGAATTTTGTAATTGAGATCGAACCTTCATTTGGTGTGCCTGTCCTGCAAAGTTGCCTGACTCTAAAGCTACTTCAGTCGGAACAGCATCCCCCTCGCCTCGTTCTGCAGACTCTGGTTCCGATATCTCAGCGATTAGAGCTCGGCATGCTAGGGACTCTGGATGTCCTGGTGTTTTTAGAGGACAAATCGCATGTAGTTGAGCTAGTTGTCTTGCTTGCTAATCTTAGCTTCCTGCAGGTTTATTTGTTCATAAATCTTGGCCAGGTTGACGTTCAGTAAGTTGTTAGTTTCTGCTTTTACTTTCTTAGCATTGTTTATCATCATCAGAGGACTCTATTTCTTTTACAATGAAAAAAGCTGTCTCCGGTCATCTTCATCGCCTCGCTGCGGAGAAAATGATTTTTTAAGCTGGACTTATTAAACAGCTTCTTCAGGGTTCACCATTGTTTTGTTCGCATAGCCTCTGCGGGGTTCAATAAATGGCCGTCTTGTAGGTGTGTTCCTATTGAGAATCATAAATAAAATAAAACGTTCATTTTTTAACAAAATAAACGACAGTAGGGTCGCTAGGGTCAATTAGGGCCCCTGAATTCACTGTTCTCAGGAATTCCTAGCTAACACTCTTGTAGGGTTGGGGTTGCCTACTATCGGACCTGGCAGCCCTGATTTGCTTGAGGAACCTGATGAAGTAGTTAAGGAAGGTCTGACATCCTCCACTGTAGAAATGAATTTCAAAGGAGGTCTCTCGAGGCAGTATATCCTTCAGAGGCAGACACTGCCCTTTTAGGTAATTAGCTCCGAAGACGGGCTGCTAGAAATTTTCTTTAAAGATGTTGCTTATAGGGATATCGAAAGATATGAAGTCGGTTTCAGAGCGTTTGCTGTAGTCGTCAGCTATGAACACGATGCGGTGGGTAGTGAGGAGGATGAACCCTTTTGCACTGAACTCGAACAGAGTTTAGTTTTTACAGGCAAAGTAAATGTCATTCCTTCGAAGAACTAAGGACTCACCTTGGACCTTGAGTGGCCATCCCTCCTTGCTGATCGGACAATTAATCGCCATTTAATATATTGGAAATGCACTTCCAAGCTAGCTCTTGGAGGGACATGTATGAATTCATAAAGATTTAAGATGGATGGATGTGGTGCTTTAACCTGAGATCAAAGGATTGATCGATGGACGAAAGCACATGGCTTTAAGCACTCTCCTTCGCAGTTTTACCTGCGTACACGGAGTGCTATCTAAGATCAACAATATTATATTATTATCACTCTGCTTAATTCGATGCTTTATATATAGCTTAGACCCTTGCTAGGGCAATACAGCCACCCACCACTCCTATTTTATTAGGAATAAGTTCTAGCTTGAATTTCATATTAATAAATTCAGTTATGAAGGGCACCATCAAGAGGCGCATCATCCTTGATGAGCGCTTTGATTCCGTCAGCAGCATTCAGGACTGCTCTAGGTAGCTCTCCGACGATTCCTTGATCTTAAGGGAGCAAGCCAAATACCGTCCTCAACTGCACCTCCCAAGCCGATCCCGTAGCAAGTAAAACAGACCTCCAGAAAAGAGCTAATCAAAAAGCGAGAACATCAAAGTGCTGGTGAGGATTAGGCCTGCTCTCGAAAAGGAGTAGCACTCCGAGTAATTCCAAATTTTTGGAAATAGCATTGCAGTTAATAGTCAGACTTATTCCTTCGATAAGCTATTCCTACCCTCCGCTGCTCAAGCCGAGCTCTTCCAGACTCTCAAGCCTGGCATCCTCAAGGTCAAGCAGGGCTTTAACTGTGCGGTTTTTGCTTACGGCATGACTGGTTCTGGAAAAACTTATACAATGTTCGGACAAGGGAACGGCTAGGAAGGAATCATACCCAGATCAGCAGATCTACTTATTGAGTCTCGCTCAAAAGTTTACACATTCACATGCTCGATGATGTAGATTTACAAGGAGACTGTATGCGATCTTTTGCAACGAAATAAGCCTGAATTAAAGATCAAATAGAACACATCAGGATTCTATGTCGATGGTTTGACAGAGGTGCAGGTGGACGATCGACTGGGTGTACTAAGTCTCCTGGAGTTCGGATAATCACAGAGGAAGGTGGCCTGCACGCGACTCAACTCCAAATCCAGCCGAAGCCACACTATCTTTATCCTCCGAGTAAAGAGCAAATAGACTTTGGGAAGACTGACATTAGTTGATTTGGCAGGCTGCGAAAATGTCCAGAAGAGTGGAGCCAGTGGAGAGGTGCTCTAATAGGCCAAGAAAATTAACCTGTCATTATCCTGTCTCGGCAAGGTCATCAATGCTCTCACAGTGGGGAATGATCACATCCCCTTCAGGGACAGCAAGCTCACCAAAATTTTGCAGGAATCTTTCTCAGGAAATAGCATCACCTCCCTGGTTGTCAACATAAGCCTTGCTGAAAATTTCTTGTCATAGACAACGAATGCGCTCAAATTCGCGCTTAGAGCCAAGCTGGTCAAGACAGAACAGCGTCGACAGGTCTTGTAAGAAAATGAGGTGGGGAGACTGCGCGAATAGGTACGCAGACTGACCCTTTAGCTGCAAGATGCAAGATAATAACTGGAACACTACCGAACCCGAGAGCGGGAAGGGACATTTTCGACAAGCTAGTAGAGCGAGCAAGAGTAGCGACTCAAGACCAAAAAGTTTTACATTGACTTGCTGGATTGAGAAATAATTGACTTTATTTAGTAATGAAATATGATAACAATCCAACTCTTAAAGCTCCTTCTTATTTCTCCCTTTATAGGTACGCCGACCTGTCTGAAGTGCTGCTCATGGCTGCTGGCGCTCTTGCCGCACTTATCAATGGTGCTTCCATCCCCCTCCTCGCCTTTCTCACCGGGGTTTCCACTGATGCTTATAATCAGCCTGACCCTCTTAAGGCTGTCAAGCCCAGCATCCTTGCCTTCGTCGGAGTGGGGTTATTTACCTTAATTTTATCATTTGTGCAGGTAGCCTGCTGGACTATTTCGGGAGAGAGACAAGCAATGACCATCAGGTCAAGATTCGTGTAAGCAATGTTTGCGCAATAAGCTGCCTGGTTCGACAGACCCGATATACTAAAACATAGCTCTCTCCTTTCCTCTCAAATAACAACCATACAGAAGGCCATTTCCGATTCAGTGCCAGGCTTCATTATGATGGTATCGACTGTTTTCGTTTCATTCCTCCTGGCTTTCCTCAGCGGCTGGAAACTGGCTCTTTTAGGCTGTTTGGCTATTCCGATTATCGCCTTGGCTGGACACATGTTTGGAAAAGTGATTAGAGAGTCACAGAGCAAAAATCGTAAAATATTCGGCTAATGCGCCAGCAAAACTTAATAAATTCTCTCGTCAATGCAGGCGGTCAAGGCCAATGTTGCTTAATAATTCTAGCTAGGTAAGTTCTCAGAGAAGGCTACGAGGTTCAAGTAGATCGCTGTAAAGGCTGGCTGGAAGGCCGCCTTTGCAGTCGCTTTCTTCATATCTACCATTCCTTTAACCTCCTCCCTCGTGTTTTGGTATGGTTCAAAGCTGATATAGCAAGGCGCCTTCAACTCCTCGACTGGAAAACTTTACTAGGCAGGCAACGTATTTTCAGTGTTCTTTACAATATTCGTGTCAGGAATGAACTTAGGACAGATCTTCCCATCGCTAAAAGTCTTCAACTTGGGTGCTGAGGCGGGAGTGACCATCTTTTAAGTTATCGACAAGAAAAAGGAAATTAACAAACATCTCATTAAATTAATACCGAAGGGACATATACAGTTCGAGAATGTCTATTTTGGATATAAATAGGAGCCTGTTCTTAATAGGCTTTCGCTTGAGCTGCTTCCCGGCAAGAGGAACGTCATTGTCGGGCCCACAGGCTAAGGCAAAAGCACTATCGTCCAACTCATCCTCAAGCTCTATCCTTGCTCAGAAGGCTCTATTAAAATTGACGGCCGCTATATCGATACTATTGACACAGCCACTTTGCGTTAATCGATCGGCTATGTCAATCAAGATTCTTCCATTTTTTCAGGGTCAGTCAGGAGCAATCTTCTTTTCGCAAATCCAGAGGCCACAGATTCAGAAATTCGCAAAGCACTCCGAATGGCTGAGGCTTAATAATTTGTGGAAAGCCTCCCACAGAAGCTGGACACCTATATCGGAGCCTCAGGGTGTTCCTTAAGCGGTGGTCAAAAACAAAGATTGGCAATAGCAAGAGTTCTGCTCAAAAAGCCTAAAATTCTACTGCTCGACTAAGCGACAAGCTCCCTCGATAATATAAACTAGCAATTAATCCAAAAAACATTCGACCAGTTGGGTTAGATCACGACGCTGATAGTTGCCCATCGATTCAAGACGATTGTAAATTGTGATCGAATCAACATTATTCAAAAAGGAGTCTGTGTAGACTCAGGCACCTACCAATAACTTTACCAACGCAACTAGTGGTTCAGAAACACATCAGACCGCCAGCAAACTTTCAATTAAGATGAGTATAACGAGGGAATTTAACAACTCGAGAACGGAGATTAGATAGTCTAAGAAGGTAGGTCTATCAGAATGCGTAGCGACACTCAGGAGGGTCAATCTCTTTTGACCAAGCCTTAAGAAATAGGCAAGCTGGCACTATTTCGGAGACTCTCTAATTTCAGCAGATAAGACAGACTCCTAACAATAGCATCTTTCGGGATTGCACTTCTTAACGGGACTCTTCTTCCTATCTTCAGTCTCTTCTTAGCTAATACAATTGCTGTTCTTCTATATGAAAACGGTAGTAATAGCAGTGCCATTTATGGCTTCATAGTAGTGGGAATTTTAATGTTCAGCTGCAATTACTTTCAATACGGCCTATTTAATCAAATCTCTTAAAAACTAGGTCTCAAAATCAGACAAAAAATACTGAAAGTCTTGCTCAACAAGCCGATAGCTTTCTTCGCCAAGCAAGAAAATGAAGTCGGAAAGCTAACTCAAATGATTTATTAGGACGTCAACCATATTAACAAATTCACTTCAACCTTCATCGGTCTCAATATCCAGAATATCAGCTCCCTCACCATCGGACTTATCATTTCACTTAGCAACTGCTGGCAACTAACTTTTGTGTGCCTCGCTTTGTTGCCTATGTTGGCTGGCTCTGCTATGATTCAGCTCAAAGGCATTAATAAAATTAACTAATCATTGTAAAACCATTACAGGAACAGTGCGGGCTGGCTGTCTCAAACGATCGTCTTATCGAAGATGATCAAGGCTTTCAATCGAGAGTCATTTGTAAAGTAAAAGTACGAGAGCTACCTCGTTTAACCGCGCAAGGCTTCTCTGAAGAAAGGAATGCTCTTTGGACTCTTCTTCGGCATCAGCCAATTTGTCTTTTTCATAATCTTTGCTCTCATCTTTCTAATGGGAGCTCTGTTTCTTACGACTAATGTGGTTCCTCATGACTAGCAAGGAGTAAAACGAATGTTCACAGCTTTGCTGGCATTACTCTTCAGCTCGACCCCCATTGGCTACTATGCTCAGTTTATGCCTGACATATCTGCAGGCTAGCGATCTTGCTCCAAAGTGCTGAATTTCCTTGATTCCTAAGTTTAGAACAACAAGGGAGCAGACTTTCCTTAGGAGGTGTCGATGCTTGAGATCCAGGATCTGTCCTTTGTATACCAGCAACGAAAACGCCCAGCTTTAAAACATATCAATCTTACCCTCAAACATAATGAGAAACGTGCCTTGGTTGGTGGTTCAGGCTGTGGAAAATCAACTCTTATGCTTATTCTTTTGAAATTTTACTAATTTGAAGATGGCGCTGTGAAGATCAACGGAGTTGACTTGAAAAGCATTGGCAGCAAGAAAATTAGGCAGGCCATCTCTCTAATTCCTCAAGAGACTCATCTTTTCGACGCTTCACTTCAATAAAATATATGTTACTCCAAATAATATGACTAGGATCTTTATAATCTCGTGAAAGAAAAGCTCGTTATTGACTTTTGTAGTGACACAACTTAGATCGGAGTCAAAGGCTCCATGCTCTCAGGTGGACAGCGTCAGAGAATCGCTTTGGCCAGGGCACTTTACAGGAATCCCAAAATTCTACTTCTCGACGAGTCGACAACTGCTTTGGACTCCTTAACTTAGGAAAGAGTATTGAAAGGAGTAATGTAGTTGAGCAAGGATCGGATGGCGATCTCTATTGTTCACAGACTGTCAACAGTAAAGTCAGCAGACATGATAAGTGTGATGTAAAAAGGTGAAATTGTTGAGGAAGGTACTTTCGAGAATTTGATGTAAAAAGAAGGGCACTTTAAAAATCTTTGGGATGGGAAGAAGATTTGATTAGATAACAAGATGTCAAAGATAGTCAGTCGTTTTGATTAATGGTCAAATCCTTCGTTTTAGTGTATCTTGAGGTTGAGCCTATTAATACTAGTTAGAATCCTATAGAAATTGTAGTGCTGATACATTGAGGCTTTCTTGTTGGTTAAGAAATAATGCTATTTAAAATTAAGCTAATTATCTGATTATTAATTGAGGCCCATCAAAAATTATTGCAAGTTAAATTTTATTCAAAAAGACAGAATCCCATCTAGTCGACCCCAGTTCTATTAAATCTGATGCGCCTCATGTCTAAAATTTATCAAAGATAGATAATTAACCAACTAGAATAAATTTATGTTACAGAATAAACAATTTATTGGCTCAATGATGCAGAATGGCCAATCTTGTGTTTGAAATCGCACAAACTGATGTTTTATCAAAATTTTATTTCAATCACAAATTTAATATCCGGGATTTGTTATAAACTATTTATAATTTAATCCACTCTTTCTTCTATTGTGCTCTCTTCCTCATTTACGTAATTCATCTTCGAATACAAGCTCCAGCTTTACTCTGTTATCTCGTACAGTAAAAGAAGCCTCTTCAGGCAGTCCACTAACCACTCGTTCTCCTCCTACACAATTATCAAAAAACATTTTAGAAATTTGCTGATCAACTTCCTAAGCTCAGACTTGATTTTCTCGAGGTCCTACTATTTTATGATGAAAGGTTAAAACCTGAAGTTTCTCTCGATGACTCTGATCTACTCAAGCATTTTCTGGTCCCCGAATTAGCTAATGACTTTCAGCTTGAAAAATTTATCTTCATTTGTTGTGCTGAACCCTACAACTTTCAATGCCATTTTTAAATTCACCTAAATGCTTGATAGTATGCTATTTATCTAAATTACTTTAACTCTCCTCAAAGAGCAGATCTTAGGCCATTCATCCTTGACGTCTCTCAAGACCAACTGCAAGAATTTAAGAAAGCGCAACCTGCAAGCCAAAAAGTCATTGATTTGCTGCTCCATATTATTAAAAATGACGTGCTATTAAATAATTCCCTCGTTTTTGACGATATCATTTTGGCAAGCCTAATATTCTTATTCTTTTTCTTTTTCTTTTTCTTTTTACTTTTAAATTTAAATTACATTTTGCTTTACAAAGGTCTCTTAAAATTGAGAGTTGTCTAATTCCAGCAGCTTGAAAGCAATCAGCTCTTACTTAAGGTAGTCGACATTTCTGTTTTACTCGAAAATCTCATCCTTTTCAATGAATTACTGGAGTTCAGTGTGAGTGATCCGTTCTTAAGGGTTGATAGTTACCATCCTCTAAACCACTTAAAATAATTTGAAGATGCTTTTGTATCTGGGCTCCCGACTGATGAGTTTGAGTTTAGGTTTGGAAGTATAATAATGATGGAAGTCAGTTGGCTGGACCTTGTTGAGATAGGGATGTTTTTGGGTAATAACATAGTACAGAGTCACGCCTAAAGAAAAAACATCTTGAGACGGTCGGCATCTAATCTTTTAATTAACAAACACCTAGGGCGCACAATAGATAAAGGTGCCGATCTTGGGACCCTAAAAGTCGATCTAAACTGCAGAACCGAAATCAGCGTATTTATAAAGCTTGTTTTTTATTAGGATGTTCGTTGGTTTAATGTCCCTATGGACTAATCCACAGTCTACAATAGCTCCAAGTCCTTGGACCAGCTGATAAAATATGTCCTTTATTTTATCAGCAGACTCCTTCACATTCACATTCAGAGGCCCTTCGCATAATTACATCAGAATGTAGGCATTCTTTCCTGAGTTAAACCAGTAACTTTCGAATTTGATAATGTTGGGGTGCTTTTTCAGTTTAAAGATGGGGCTCGACTCCTAAAGAGAGTATTGGACGGGACATACTTTGATAGCAATGGGAATGGAACTATTGACGAAATAGCCGAGATAGACCTCGCCGTTTTTGCCCCTCCCAAGCTTCTCTTTGAGATTGTAAAAAAAAACTTATTTGGTATCGATGATTACTTTTTTATATGTTTACATTAATAATAATGACATCACTGGAAATTGAAAGGGCCCTTAAGCGATTGCTCTTTCATTTAAGCCTTTTAAATCAGAGTATTATTTATTTCATTAATGTATCAGACGCCCTAGAAGTCTTACTTCCCGCCTTCACCTCCCATCGACTCTGTCCTTCTCGAGAAGACCAAAGCCCTCAGAAACAATATCCAAACTTCTAATTCAAGTTCTCACCACTACTTCCAAGATAGTTAAAACTCTTACAGATATTCCCCTTCAGCCAAAGCTTCAGTTAAAGATTAGAAGATTTCAAAATCACAGCGTATTCACTATTTCCAAAAGGAAGAAGTTCCAGTTAAAAGGCCTTATCAAGTCATCTTGGATTATAATCTCAACAGGAAGTCCAGCTACCAAAACTACTTCAACAAGGACGGCAGGGATATCTTGAAGGATAAGCCGCGTTAATCCTAACTTTAGCCTAGGAGAGACAGTCTTTTCAAAAGATAGCGAAATCAATGCAAGTAATGTGGCAGGATCCTAATTCTTTACAAAAATTGTGAGTTTTGTAAATTCAGAAAGGTCGGGAGTATGATTCCATTAATCCGCAGATAAAATAAATAATAAATGGGAGTGAGTGGGTAACGTGCGAATTTACAATTCAATATTTTTTTACGAGAGCAAAATATGTATGGAAATAAGTTTTACAAGAGTTTCTATGAATAAAAATTTGGGTCTTCACATTGCAATAAGTGGAATTCAGGCAGGTAAAGCAACAGGTCTTTGTAGCGGATAAAATGATATTTTTATTTATGCAACAATGAATTTATTCAATATATTTTTTATTCCTTGGCCAGGTGCCTTACTACTGAGTTCAGAGATGATAAATTCACGAAAATGTTGTCCTAAAACACTGTGTAAAATTAATGCTCGATTGTTGTTAGAAGCATTGTCGTTTCGAGCGAGTCTAATCCTTGAGATTTAAGGTCGGCTTCCCAATCAAGCTTGGCTAAATCGAGTTTGAGTCCTAATTTGAAGATGGACTTCATGATCCTGGTTTAAATTTCTTGTAGTTAGAGAGTGGGGACATAGATCTGCTAATGGAGGTTGTTGAGTGGTCGAATAAACTTATTGATTGAGTAGTGATTCTGAAATTGCTATCCAATCCTCTATTAATTGTTAAATTTGATGTGCCGAACGAGGGTTATTAGGCTCCTTTTCATTATATTAATTATGATTGCATTTAAAATAAGGGAGCCTTATAACCCCAAGATCCGCAGCCAAATCAAATGTTATCAACTCATCAGTCATCTCCAACCGCCTCCTAGACGACAAACCCAACAAGTCCATCGAACGCTAATTGCACGGCCTCTCCAAAGATTAAAGCTCTGAGTCCAGTCTTACTCCTTATAGAAAACAAGCTACCTCCCATCAAGGAGAAGAAAGGAGGCTAGGCGATCTACCTCCAGCGAATCGAAAGCGATAACAAATAACCGCGCTAAAAGTAAAATAAAGTCAAGAGGAGAAAGCAAAAGAAGACTGCGAATATTAACATCTCGCCATTAGCCCTCTCCAAACTTGTTATGATGCGCCAATTCGCCAATTTGGTGAACTTGAGCAACAACTACAAGATCGTTCAGGAAGGCACTTTCAAAACCTACCGTGCTTTCGTAGGCAAGGGGAATAATAGTTCCTTGGTAAAGTCAATCTTAAAGAACAGGTTTTGGTGGGTGGTTGAGTCTGGCTAGATGATCGGCTAATACAATTTTGTTTGGACTCAGATAAGACAAAACAATATCCTCGAGCTAATGCCTAAGTAGAAGCGCTAATGTTAATCAGCATTTTAATAGATTAATTTTTTGTTAGATGAAACGCAGTCGTAGGACTCCGAGTTCTAAAAATCTAAGAGCATTTTCTAAAAAAGGAGTCAGAGCATGAACCCGACTTCCACTCTGTCCAGGAATAAATAAAAAGAAAAAAACTAGTCTATTGAGAGAATATCGTAAATAAACAAAAAATAGGTAATTTCTTTCAAAAACAATGCAGTGACGGGCAGCTTGCGCAAGATCTTGAGCTGCAAGGATTACAAGTAAGTAAAGAGCCTCGGACTAGCCAACCTATAGTACAACTTCGAGCACTTAAGAAGAAATAATTGCAAGTGGTAATTCAATTCCTCATAGAAGCTCAGTCATAATCATCTGTAAAACAATTGGAACCTCTCCAACAAGAAGGCGCTATTCATGAATCTTAAGGTCTATCTGGAGGCCAAGAATTAGGACCCTTTCAAATCCATCCCCAGAACTTTCCACATCGAGAACATCGGCGACAAGGAGCACATTCGATTCACTTAGTATTATAATCAGATCAACGAGCAGGACAAGATGGATAAGAAAAAAAAGTTCCAGAAGCGGAAGAATGTCTGGATAGTGAAACCCGGGTAGAACAGCAACAGAGGCTGTGGAATCAATGTCACTTAGAGCATCTAATAGATCAATTAAATAATCTAGACTGATAAGATCGATGAAAAGGGGCGTGCCAGATCGCATATAGTCCAATAGTATATCATGCCCTTCCTGTACAATAAACGCAAGTTCGACATCAGAACCTATATCCTACTCACATCCGTCAATGGGTGCAATAAGGGCTACTGGTATCAATAGGGTTACATCCGCACTACCTCCAAGTAATTCACATTAAAAAACTTGGCTAACAAATTCATTCATTTGACGAATGACGCAGTGCAGAAGAAATCCTAAGACTACAGCAAATATTAGCTGGGTAACAAGATTACATACCAAGACTTTCAGCGCTATCTTGATAGTTTGCAGGAAAAACAAAATTTTGCAATTAAGATTCTGCCTGAAATGAAACGACTAGCGACTGAGGCCATAAGGTCAGTTTACAACAAGATAGACCCCTTTCGCAGACACTAGAGTTTCTAGATCTTCGGCCTCGACTTTATGATCGACGAAAATTTCAAGGTCTGGCTCATAGAGGCCAACACAAACCCGTGTCTCTAGGTCTCATCGCCGATCTTAGGCAAGATAATTCCCAATTTGCTTTAGAATACCTTCAGACTGGTGCTGGACTCACTATTTCCAATGCCCGCTGTTTCTGATTTTCACTTGAATAAGAAGCCGCCCATGC
Organism: Craspedacusta sowerbii; assembly: GCA_003687565.2. Taxonomy (NCBI): domain Eukaryota; kingdom Metazoa; phylum Cnidaria; class Hydrozoa; order Limnomedusae; family Olindiidae; genus Craspedacusta; species Craspedacusta sowerbii. Next base: position 61,400 of record QQSS02180429.1, read on the forward strand.
CTTAAAATATTTTTGAGTACAATAAGTTTGAACTAGTGTTTGACGAGTTTGAGGAGTACAAAGAATTGAACAAGATTAGTTCTTCGCCAGTCCAGATCTTCGATATCCAAGAGGAAGAAGAGGACGTGTACGATGACTAAGACAAGAAAGAGGAGGAGATCAAAATGTAGTCAAATGATTGATGAATTAAATTCGACAGTTAATCATACATTCATCTCGCAGCCAATCGCTTACGTTAATTATTTTATTGAATCTTCTAGGACCAGTCCTGCTACAGGACTGCCATCCTGATGATTATTAATGATATCAACGAGAATATCACCTACAGGTAAAACAGTGAAGTGTATCCCACCATCGGCTTTAACATCTTTATGAACATGTATTGGATAAAATTGCTAGATGCGAATGCTTGGAACAGCAGTCCGTAAATTTGGGTTCCGTTCCTCACTCCGAATATTTTGGTGGAAAGGGCCGGAAACATGCCCAAGTGTCCTCCGTAGCAGAAGTAAACTAGCACCACGTATATCAGATAGGTGTTGGGATTGGTCACGGCCATTGAGAGAGTGGCAGCAAGGAAAGCATTCAAAATTAGCAGCCCTGAATAAAGACATTGGAAATCAAAGCGATCGAGAAGGAAGGCCCAGACGAACCTGCTGAGGCCATTGGTAAGGGCGCCAATAGCACCAACAGTGCTTAGAAACTTGTCTTAGAAGAGAGGGGTGTAGGTCGGATTGGTTTAGGTTGGGATGAAATTTGCTTTAAGAAAGGCATCCTAATAGTAAGCATAGTATTTGTAGTTACTTGATATCATCAGTCCGAAATTGCTCCCGAACATCATGCAAGCAAACAGAATCCAGAACACCATCACAGTCGGAGCGTCTCTCACTCGTGGGCATTAGTTTGCGTTCTGGTGGTGGTGGTTGTCTTTTTCTTGGCTTTGTTGCAGGATTGCCCGGTGCTTTTTGGCTTTTAGGGTGTCAGGGGCCTAGTATTTATGCTTCTCAATTCCTGCATAATTGCTATTGAGAGTGCCTATTCCGAATGATCCAAGAGAGGAGCGACTCTGTGCGGTGTTGGATGAGCCGTAGCCATAGTCACCCATATTAGCGACAAAGCCAGCATGCTGGTAGTAAGTTCCAAAAGGATTATCACCGTCATCCTAATTCTAGTCCGGAGGTATTTAAAATTCCATGTCCATGAGGGCGACCATTTAGCTTTTCTTCTTCTATTAGGGATGATCATGCGCGTGGGCTTACTTGTACGGATCCATGCCGGGGAGCAGGTCCAGTAGGAAGAACGATCCACCTCCTACAAAGAAAAGAGAGAGGTAGGAGAGCAGCCTTATGAAGTTGGGGACGTTGTTTGCAATTTCCTATGTGAAGTAGCCGTTGACAGGCTTGGCGTTGTTAGGATTGATAACGTAGGTAGCTATAAACGAGAAAAAAAGAGTTCCGAAGCCGCTTCCGGCAACAATTATACCACTGACTAACCCCTTTTGTTTAGGAAAATATTTATAGCAGTGAGCCACAGGTACCATGTACAGGAATCCTATCATGAAGCCACCAACCATCCCATAGACCAAGGCGAAGGTGTAGAACTTGGTGATGAAGGATGAAGAGTACATTATGATAGCAAGAACGACACTCGAGATCGAGCAGCACAGCTTGGCATTGAACTTCTTCATGACCTTGACTCCGATGGGCATTGCAGTGGCCTGGCCGATGAACATGAAAGGGAATACAAGACTGACTTGGTCCTTGGTCAGGTCAGGACTGTCGATGATCTTGAAGTAGGAAGTGATATAGACACTGATGATCCCCCAGAGATAGATAGTGCCGACGACAAGAGCGACACTGAAGCCGCCAATGATCGATACAACCCCTCTTGAAAAAATGGTATCGAGCATTTAAATTATAGTGCCTATTAATACGTGGATTCAATGTTATATTCCTTTTTAGTTATCCATTTCATCAACTCACAAGAGCAGTAGTTTGTTCAAGAGACCTAGGCTGCCGACCCCAACATCAATATGTAACAAACCATGCAGTTTATGTCCATGCGCAGATCCGCCTGTGTCGTCCTCGGCAGGAATTTCCTCTCTCCTCAGGTTGAATAGCTCAACGAATTTATCCACAAGAACATCGATATTTCCGAACAAAAAAACGCTATAATGCGAATGTACGCCAGATACACTATGGCTTGCTAACCCAAAATAAAGAGCTAGGATATTTCAATGATAATGACCTCAGGCGGGTACTAACAGATAATGCCGCTTTTCTACATGTTCGAAGGGATGGATCCATACGAAATCTTGAAGCAGGGAGGAGCTATTACTAAGGAATAAAGACCTTTCGTTCAATTCATTAAAGAATTCGACTAAAACAATTAAATTCGAAGGGAGTAGCAATAATTTTAAAATTTGCAATCCACCGAAGAGTAAGGAACAATCTTCGGAATTAATTTCGGGAGTCTAAGTGGGAGCAGCCAGGCAGTGGTGATAGCTGTGATTGTAGGGATACTGGCTGGAGGAATAGGTTATGGTTTCATGCTTTTAAAGCAGGCGTAATAATAGTCAAAGCCGAAAAGGAAGAACAAGGATAAGTTAAAAAATTGAAGCTTAAATGCAATCAGAGTGTTTTCTCAAGCCTTGCTTTTATCAATAACTACTCTAGTTCTTTTGTTTACCGTTATTCGAGTCTCAGAAGCTTTTCGCACATTTCAGAACGATCTCTTTGCCTTCTCAGGCTTTCTGCTAGGATCTCCACTCGTCTCTCCTTCTGTGTTTAAAATTTGCTTGTCACCTCGGCTAGGATCTACTACCTAAATAGGGCCTCTGCAATTGCAACCAGCTACACCTTAACATGTATGATTCTATCGGTAGTTTTCAAGCTGGGTAGGTTCCTGGCAAGCTAAATGATTTTTTAAAATTTTTGCAGCTAAAAGTCTAGAAGCAGCTCTCTCAGCTAAATGGCAGCTGATTGGACGGCGCCCTCCCTAACTTAGTCAGTAAAAAGACTGCTATCATTGTGAAGCTGCCGCTAAGTGTCAAACTACTAGCTGACCAGCAGGAGCAAGTCTTTCTAGCTGTTCAAATAGTTGCCAAACTAAAGCAAAGAACTGAAGAGCTTGCCGCCTTATATTGTCAATCCTTTTTTTAACTATTCTTTGCTTCTGCTAATTTGTTAGGCTAGTTTCGGATGCCACAGCTTCATGCCATCCTGTAGCGACTATAGCTATACTTATTTCTCCTAAATTTCTGCTGTCACCTCAGCGAATACTGCACTGTGCTACTCGAACAGCCGTTTGATTTCAGAGACCAGCTGGAGGTCGTTCCTGAGGTTTTCCAACTCCTTAACTTCAAGGGTTGCCAAGAATTAAGGATGCAGGTGCTCAATCATTTTCGATTAATCCCATGTGCTCATTTTGAGTCATTTTCGTATAAATGTTGAAATAGAACATCAGCCAATTCAATTACACCAGGTTCACGCCTGCCTCGACCATCCAGACTATCCGATAGCTCTACCCTCACTCCTAAAGAGTCAAACAGGTCAAGGAACTCTGGGATTAAACTGATAGCTATCACTCTAAAGAAGCGCTCTTCCTCACCAGCTCACTCTGGTCAAAATCTAACAAGGCTCCTTATTTTCCAGTTCGCCAAAAGAGGGAAGGTAGCCCCAGTTTTAACCCAATACGGTGCTTTTTTTAAAACGCATAGACTTTTCAGGCAATATGCATATGCAGCTATAGTTCCTTACTTGGGCCTCAAACTTAAAGCGATCTATGATTTTGACCACACTGCAGCGCAGCTCTGCACTGTACACAATAACCGGCTCCAGGCAGGCCTTTAACATTAGAAAACTTAGGACCATTAGTTGCCAGTATTCAGAAATATCGCATTGATTCCGCATATTCGCATGCCAAAACTGAGCGAGGAGTAGAACAAAATGTAAGGAATGAGAAGAATAATGGAGCGGACGAAGTCATAATGACAAGCAAATAATTAATCAGGTGAATAGTGGTGGGAGTCAAATGATCTAAACGTTAGTCTACTCAATTAATTTATTAAATTTAGAGGTAGTACTCTCAAGATGTAGGATGCGTAGTTCTTTCTGCAGCTTCAAGTCGATCACATTCATTTCCAGGTCGTTTAACCTTGCCAAGTCCTCTGATCTCATTTGCTGTTAGTTTTCCTTTAGCTATTATTTTGTTTTCTTCATCATGTTTATAATTCGATCCAAATGTAGCCCTCTCTTATCTTTGCTGTTTATCGATTCCTCTAACTCTTGAAGTCGAGTTCTTTTGAGACACAGCTAGGAGTGCTCTTTTTTGATGGATCTTTCGAGCTAGTTCATTTTTATTAGAGACTTTTTACATTAAGATCTAGCAGTCTTTACCCTTTCTCTAATATAATGGAATTCGTATTAAAGTTCCTGATCTAGGAGCAGGCTTAAAGCCTTTTCCTGCCTCAACTTTATCTTCTTTATTGTCTGGCCCTATTGCTTGAAGCTTGAGTGCAACCGCTTCTGGTATTTTATCAGATCCCGACATTATATTTCTTAAAAACTCGGATATCTCTTCAAACGGTTTTTAAGAATCTAAATCTGCTGCTTGTTGTATTTTATTTCTTCGTTGGCCTCTTTGATTTTCATGCTTAATTCAAGCTTTTTCGATATTATTTATTGCTACTAATCTTATTTTAACTGGTCCAAAGAATTGGCGAGTAGGAGTAGGTCGGCCTTGCAGTGAGAGTAGGATAGTCTTGGAGTGAGGGCATAAGTGGAGGAGAGAGAAGGGTTTATAAAAGCCCTTTTGGACAAGGGAGTGGATTAGTGGTGATAGGATTCTGCCATAATTTTATTAATTAAACATTAGAAATAAACAATAAAAATGCATTTTGAATGCGCTAAACCTCTTCTTATTATTTATATATTAGGTAATTAATATGTAAAAAATTGTTGAGCCCACTAAAAAAGTCACCTCCCCAGCCACTCTCGATTCAGCCCCCACTCTCTTCGATGGAAAAAAGCCTCTTATTTGCAGCCAGGACCCTTACACTTCTTTGGGAAAACACGGTTATTCCGTCTTTGATGACGACTTTTGCAACAAGAAATTATTCACATTAAAATTATCAGGAAGCAACTGCTAAGGATCCAGCTTCAACTTGAAGACTACATTCGAAACCGAAAAGGACAAAAAGATTGTAGATTAACTTAAATTTTGGTTTTCACCCTCATATCTAGGAAAAAATTCATGGATTTGGGCCAAAGTCACTGCCAATAAGCTCAAAGTTCATTATGAGCTCCCTAAGGGCAATAACCTTTCTCTCGGCTTCTCATTCATCACCGACCGGGAATTCAAAGATTGGGGTCTGCGAACATGCCTTTCTTTTAGGAAGAAAATAAATGATATTCATGTAGAAACTGATTTTAGACTTGCCTACACTCCGAAATGCATGGGACTGTACAAGAGAATAAACGCAGTTTATAATAACTTTGTTGCAACAAGCACTCACATGTATGACTTCAACAAAAACTTATTTGCCAAAAATTAATTTTTGGTTGGCTACAAAAGCAAAAATATTGATGTCTTCTTAAGGAACTAGAATGACTGGTAAAGTTCCACCAAATTCTACAATCACCTCATCTTGGACCTCATCTGGAAGAAGGACAGGCTCAAGCTAGGAACTTAATTCAAAACTGACTTGGCCAAAAAGCAGCATATTGCTACCTTAGTCGTCTAAGACTAGCTTCCCCTTGCTAAAGATGTGTGGGGTAAATTTAAGATAAGCACTGACCTAAAATCAGCAGTTTCTTTGAAAAAAAAGATAAGCAAAGAATTGACAGGAGGAGCTAGCGTTGCTTACGATGTCTCAAAGAATTCAGTAAAATACGGATTCCAGCTGGAAGTAAACATTTGAATCTGATAATTTATATGATAACATCGATCAACGAATACATAATAATCAAAAAGCTATGGGACGGGGCTGGATTTAAATATTTTGAGGCCTTGTCCAAACAAGGCAATGGCAAAAAGTACATAATAAAACTCATCGACTTCCAAAAGTTGGGAATTAGCTAGTCTAAATTAAGGAAGGAGACAGCCTACTCAGCCACTTTGTTTCACGAGAATATATTATAAACCAGGGAGTACTTTTTCTATGATTTAGACAGCAAATTCGTTATTGTCTATTAAAATTTTTAGGCCGATTTGAATAGCAAATTGGGCAAACTCAACCCTTAGGCGGTGCTTACCATCATCAACGGCATTGCAAAAGGACTTTACTACTTGCTTAGGAAAAACATAATCTACATGGTCCAGTTGGAGACTGTCATGATTAAGTAAGGGCAAGTCAAGCTTATCGAGGTTAAATATGATTAGAACCTGAGCTAAACTGATAACAAATCTCTTTAAGATCTATGCATCCAACGAGCAGGATTAGTCTTCCTCCAACTGCTTGAAGGCAAAAAGTTTTCAAAAGAAAAAATGCCAGAACGCTAATAAAATTTTTATTATGCTGATATTCTTTAGAAATTAGAAAATAGTTCTTTGAGAAATTTACTTGAATCAATGGTAAAGAAGAACTCAGTCAAAAGGCCCTCCATCCAGGAGGTATTGGAGATTAGCTGCTCTGCTCTCAGGGACCTCGCCAATACTCCCCTCTTGAGATCTGTTTTTGTGAGTCTGACCAACACGTTTATGATTCCTGGGGAGCCAATCTCCTAGAAAAAATAGAGACTGATAATAAGGGGGTAGTGGTGGAGCTAAGTTATTTAGAATCTTAAAAAGACATAACTAAGAGACATAAAGTTTATATAGCTGTACAGACTATCGTTTATTACTAACAAGCTTGTAACATATTTACAAGTGAGTTTCCTTATTATCAGTTACTTGTCATCTCTTCATTAGTGATTTGTACAGTCTCTTATCAGTTTGTTATATCCTTACAAGCGAGTACTTTTTTCAAAGGTGGTTCAAGAGATTTGCAACAATTTTTAGATATTGTTGCTCTGATCCCGCATTTGAAAAACCTTCAATTTTTTTCAAGGTTTTTTTATTAATAAGCACTGCTTTTGGACTGTATATCCCTTAGTTACTGAAGGCGAGCTCTCTTTTGCAAAGTAGGAGATATAACATTAAGTTCATTAACAATGAGAAGATCTAGCGCGAGGAGAAGAACTACACGTTCGACCACTAGCAAATCAAGACTCTCATCCACAAGAAGCCCAAAAAATAAAAGCTGGAGTGCTAATACCTGCAGTGGCTCAAGGATTAGCTGTGGCAAGCCCCGAGGATTTAGACTATTTCCATTTGATTATGAATATAAACAATTCCGAGGTTGAAAAGCACCCAACCACCAAACTGATATACGAACTCCTCCTGAAGGCAGGCTATTCCACAATTAGACTGCCGAGCGTAGCGCCATTCGACAAAATTGTTGGAGGCTTGGCTTGGGGTATCACATCTGCTAATTTCGATATATAAGTCTACTACAGCGATGAAATGAAGCCAGGGTTGAAGATTAGAGCTGGCTAGAAGATATGCCAGGCACTACAAAAGATGGATTGTCCCTGCATTCTCACTCCTTACCAGATTCAAGGATTGGATATTCCTCGCATTCATGAAGTTGTGGTATGGCTGGTCAAATACGTGGTGGAATGGCGATAATAAATCAAATCAACTATCAATAAATTCACGAAAAATTTTACGACCGGGTTCTTTAAACTTAAAAAAAGGCCAAAGGTTGAGTGGACATGCTCGTCTTCAAAGGTTTACAACAACAAACTGCGTTAGAAGATAGCTTTAAATAGTCCACTGAGAGTTTATTCTACCCTGATAGAATTTGGTGATTTAGTGGCAGCTAGAGTCTACAACCGTTACAAAAAGATGCTAGCCAAAGGTCTATTGCAGTCCTAAGACTTCCAAAAAACTGAGGCGGCTACCAATATCGCCAACTTTATTTTCTAGGAAGACGGGAAATAAAGGTAGGTGAAGCTGTCGTAATAAATCTAATTGGAGCGAGCATTCAACTTGGACAGACGGGCTCTTTTCTAAAGGACTTGCAGGAACCAGTAGTTAGTTCATGCAAATAATTAGATTGATCTTTCAGAGTTCCCTCAGGAGCTAATTTAGCTTAACTTAAAAAGAGCGACCGAAGAGTCTCTCAAGAAAAAGATACACCACGTTCAGGAATCTCTTTTGAGCTCGAAAGAGCTGAGCCACTAGCTTACAGCTAGAATCAACTAGGCTAGACAGTCAATCTTATATGAGAATGAGAACCTGCGCTAAATCCAAGAGATATACAACTAATTGAAGCAGTAATCTTAGACTCAATCTGTGAAGAATCAGAAAGAATTGAACGAGATAGTCGCCAAGCGGATATCCTTAAAGGGCTAAAGAACTAGCTTAAAGAAAGTAATCAATTAAAAAGTTTTACAACTCCAAACAGAACTTTAGGCCGTCTAACTACAGGAGGAAGATATTGAGGATTAGCACCTCCAGAAATTTGAAGCCCAAGTCAAGGAGAAAAAAAAGATATACGATGTCAAGTACCGCTAGTATACGTAGATCTGTAGAGCAGTCTCCATCAAGCAGAGAAAAAATGAGAGCTGTCCGCTGGCCAGCTAAGTCTTCCAGTTTCAAAAACGTTTCATAGAACTCTTCTAAGGCATCAATAAACAAATCTAAATCAAAAAGGTCACGAAGTCACTCCTACTCGAGGAGGAGGCTCTTGCTCAAATGACTCAGATTCTTGTCGAAACGATCTTGACCTTCAAAAATAATTTCCAGAATGTTTCTACAAGTCGAACTGGAAAGAAAGAGCTAACTTTGTAGCTAGCTCAGAGCAAGGAGCCTCTCCTACTAAACTTGCGAAATGCCAGAGCCAAGTAATAGAAAAGCAAGTAGGGAGTGAAGAGCAAGGAGAAATAACTAGGGATGTTTATGTAACTTTAGATGTAATACCTTCGGAAGCTGAAGGAGCTGAGTCTCGAATCATAGTTTTGAGAATAAAATTAAAATGGAATTTTCTGAGAGGACTGATAAGCGAGGCTGCAATGCTGCCTTCGTGCTTTGAAAATTTTACTCAATCACTTCATTGTTTTATTCTTTGGTAGACTTACTCATTCAGATCGCTTGCCAAAAATTACGAGAAGGATTCCTCATCGCTGTCAATCTATTCAAATTAGATTAATCCTTTCATCGGCGACACCTTCTGCTGCTTCTCCGAGTCTTATTTGCAATCTTCTATAAATCTTCTTATTATCAGCTGATCCTGCTATGTCAGAGGCCGAGGGCCAGGCTCTGGACGCATACTTTGGGTGACTTTTTCCTACTGAGGCGCGGTTAGGTCGTGAAAGACTGAGAAGAACCTCTTTATGGGGCAGAAGTGGCTCTCAGGAATTTAGTGATGTTTTTTACTCATAATTAGATGTGACTAATATTGAATAAGGGAAAATTTAAACTTTAAACGCCCAGATTAAAAATTTTGGAGGAGGCGGTTCAGGTCTCGGACTCTTTTCAGCTTGCTTGCTCTTGCATTTTACGATCGATTCCCTTTATTCTGTCTTATATCCGATCCATTAATTTAAAATAATTTGAATGTCGCAGAATCCGATGATGTACAATGGAGGCACTATGCTTGCCATGGCTGGCAAGGACTGTGTCGGCATAGGCTCAGACCTCAAAATAGGCAAGAACTACTTCATGATATCTAACACCTGGCCTAAAGTCTTCAAGATTCAAGACAATATCCTCCTGGGTCTAACTGGACTTGCAACTGATGTGCAGACCTTGTAGTTGTTCTAACCAGCGCAGCACTCATGTAATACAAAGTAAACCTGTACAATCTTCGATAAGAAAAACCAATGAAGCCCAGCACATTCGCTAATTTGGTCTGCCACTCTCAGTTTTAGAGGCGATTCGGCGGATATCTGGTTCAGCCGATAGTAGTAGGACTTTAGGACGGAAAGCCTGTTATCTGTTCAAGCGATACAATCGGAGCTATGTGCTTTAACTAGCCTATCGTAAGCACAGGGACAGGTGCGGAATCCTCATTCGGGTGTCTATAAGCCTTTTGGCGCAAAGATATGGAAAAAGACGAGTTGCGAGCAGCGATCGAGAAAAGCATAAACGCAGTTTGCGATCGAGACATCCTTTCAGGCTGGGGCACTTGCGTGTACATGATCACAAAAGATGGGATCGAGTCATATAAATGCTAACACACCAGCAGATCATGATGTTGAATCAATTATGAGCTTAATTTAGAGGACCTTTGACCGTGCTAAAATATTCTTTCAGAACAGGCCTAAAATTACGATGGCCCTTGCACTTTCGTTTCCGCTGTTATTCCTCGCCAAGACCTATTTCAATGGACCTTCCTGCAGATTTAACAAAGATCTAACTGGGATGGTGGTGGTAATAACTGGAGCTAACGCAGGCATCGGATACTAGACAGCCCGTTAGCTGGCACGGAAAGGAGCCTAGATCGTGATGTGCTGCAGAAACCTTTAAAAAAGCAGAAAGGCATACTTCAACATAAAAGAAGAGAGCAAAAACGCTAAAGTTCGACTCATCCAATTAGACCTCTCTGATAAGTAATCGATCCGGAAATGTGCTGATTAGATCATCAAATAATATTAGAAGATCGATATCCTAGTCAACAATGCAGGCGTCATGGGCATTCCCAACATGATTCTGGCCAAGAGTCAGACTGAGCTTCAGATGGGCACCAACTTCTTCGGACACTTTTACCTTACATCTCTCCTGTTCAAACTCATCGTCAAATCTGCTGAAGGGAGAATCATCAACGTCAGCTCCAAAGCAAGTTAGCGAGTCATTTTCCAGAGCGATAAGATTGTTTAGCTCGATTTCAATGATATCAATAGCTTCACTTGCTATGACGCAATGCTGAATTATTCCAAATCCAAACTCGCCAATGTCATGTTCGCTGTCGCTCTGAACAGGAAATGTCAGGAGGCAGGCTACCACCACGTCAAATCTGTATCCTTGCATCCTGGGGTAGTTCGGACTTAGCTTTTCAATCCTCAGATGGCTTCTGCTGGATTTTTAACTAAATTAGCAATGAAATTGGCATTTCCTTTGATATGGCTGACAACCAAGAACAGCAATCAAGGGTGTCAGACAAGCCTGCACTGCTGCCTGTGCGATTTCGGTAAGCTTCAAGGCGGCTAGTACTACAGCGACTGCAAAACCAGAAAAATGAATGACTTTGGTGCAATCATATAGAACCAGAACAAGCTCTGGAAGATCGGAGAGTAATTCAGCGGACGCACTTGGTAAGAGTGGCTGGCCTGATAAATAAATTATAATTTATCGATGAAAAATAGTTTGAAAGATAAACTCTTCTTGGGCTCCTTCTCGGAGCAGGCCGACAAACTGATTGCCGACAACTTCAAGGCCATCCTCGCCGAACTTGAATCCCTGAAGGAAGGGCTAATCTCGTGCTAAACTTCAGTGAATGTTCTCAAAGAGGATCACTAGATCTACAAAATCAGAAATGAAAGGGAGAAGACTGATACCAAGAGGCAACTTGCAGAACTGGATAAGAGGAAAGCAGCTTCCTCAGGTGGCGTTAGCATTGATTAAATTAGTTATTAGGTGAAGCAGATGATCAAGCAAGAAGTACAGGGACTAGCCACTACCAAGCTGGTCAATGACAACAAAGTCTAGCTGCTTAAGAAGATGGAGGTTGTGATTCAGCGGTAAGAGTTCGATAAGGAAACTGATTAACTTGCCAGGGATCAAAGAAACCTTGAGGACGATTTACACAAATTCAAGATTCAACTAAAGGAATTAGACCAAGCCCAGGAAAAAGTCAATTTTAAATTCCAGGAATTCTAGAATAACTCAGTTGAAATGGCTGAGGATATTGCCCGGGCTGCTCGCTAATCTCCTGAGTTCAATGAGCTGGTCAGGAAAGTGGAAAGACTGCAGTAAGATCTAGGCACAATCGCCCGCAAAAAAATAGCAATGCACTAGCTCTAAAAATTTTAAGGGATGATCTTAGACTCCATGAACCACCTTGCCTCCAAGTTAGTATAGAAGTGTGCGGACCGCAGCTAAACCAAGAGCTACTTGCTACTTCTTTAGTCGAAGCTTAACTCTATTATTGCTTCTGGAGTTTAGGTTTAATAGGACCTCAAGCATCCTATGCTCACTTCTCATAATATGAAGTGCGTTACCTGCTCAGCTAATATTGGCGAATTTTAGGGAAAATTACATCAGTATCGTCCTTGGTCCGTATTTCCTGCTAAGCCAGTGGCGATTTAAGGAAAAAGGCAGCCTTCAAAGTAATTTCAGACTCATATTTAATCGGCTCTTAAGAAGAAAGGGCAGATAGCGTAATTCAACGCAGAGGGGCTAATGAAAAGTCCTTACAATATGGGTAGACAGGACAGTTCTCCATCATTCTCACCAAAGAAGGGGAAGAGAGAGTTGCGACGCCCTGTGAGCAAGTCGGACATCGCACGCGGCTTCGGGAAGTAGAAGTAATTGATACTGATCTCTAATTATTATCGATAGAAGCATAAAGGAGTGAAGAATTTCTAATGATTTAAGAATCAAGAGAGACTGTTAATGAGTTGTTGGATGTCGATGTTGCGAAGGATTTCCAGGTCCACCAGCTAACTCGACAGGCCGTACATCATCTTCGCGCAACTCCCCGGGCTCAGCCCTTCGCGCACTCGCTACAGCTGCTCCCCGATTTTCTACTCGATATATCCAAGTCGCTCCTAAAGCTGGGTCAGAATATTGCATTACCCCCTTAGAAATTATACTCCTTTTTCAAGTTACGGGCTCTTGTGGCGGGCCAAAAGTTTTTAGGTGAATTAAGGCACAGCGAGAAACATCATTCTTTTCATGAGGGCCTGTCTATTCAATTTTCGGTCCAAAGAGAGAGGACCATGTCGCCTCTAGTTACGGAAATACTAAGTAGGAGTCGATAACCGACCTAATTTAAACATCAGTGACCTTGGTGGAGGAGAATATATTTCTGAAGGTTTTGACTATGTTGATCTTGTGGGTGATACGCTAATTCTTTTAGCTGATTTGTTGGTTCACATTTTACAAAGCGATTTTCAATTACTAAAGCTCCTTGCTTTTCGATCGGCATATTCTCTGCAGGTGGTTGTGCTTTGTCTCCAATAGCTCGATATATCGTTTTTTACGCTATCGCGCCTTCTTGGCAGATATTCTATTGCGCTCCATTTTGACTTCTTTGGCGTTGCTGTTCTCAATCTCTTCCAGCATGCTTTGCTATTAGCAGACTGACTCTTTGCTTTTTTTATTTTTTACTTTCTCGTTTAATTCCATCCGAATTTATTATATTCATTTGTAAAGCGCAGTCAAAGTGCCATCTTAGCCTTCCAGTTCTAGGATCTTGTCCTGCAATTTCTTCCTTTCGTTCGTCGTCATCATCTTTAAAAATCCACAAAAACTTTTGATTTCAGCAAAAGCCATAAGTATTTAAAGGACTTTTTCTTTATTTTCAGCTAGATCAGGTCTGCTGACAAATAAATTGGTGCAGAGGAAGATCGTGTCCAGATCGGGCTGAATTTGCAAGATGTATTCTCGATTAAGCCTCAAAAAGTAAGCGTATAGCAATTAGGGTCGTTTTTAAAGGGTCTTAAGATTTCTTTAAAGCTATGACCTGAATTTCGGCAACTCAGAACTCATCAACTATTTCTCGACTTTTTATCTAACGATTTCGCTAGCTAGCTTAACGTTCTACTAATTAACTAATCTCTTGGACCTGTCAGGCTGACTACTTTTCTTTTATTAATTAAGTGCAGGTTTCTTATCTGGAAGTTTTTAAGCCAAGCTCTGTTCTGCTAATGCCCCTCTTGATTTGAGAATAGTCTTGACCCTAGTAAGGTTGAGGATGAGTTAATTTCTTTTGGCAGAGGCCTCTTTATTGTCAGTTATTTTAAGTAATTTCTAGAAATCCTTTCTCGACTCAAGATAAATCTTAAACACCTTCTCGCTAGCTTTATCACCTTCCGCTTTTTCTAGTTCCTCTCCGATCTCCTTATTGGCCACTGCTCTTCGGTAAAGTGCCTTTTCGTTCCCGCCTTATACTTCTAGGGCTTGGTCGCATATCTAAATGCTCTTCGCAAATAGCCTTAAATTTTGAGCAGATGTGGCAGCATTCGTCAAGCTTGTGATATAAGATTTCCTAATCTCCTCAGAATCCTTTATGTGGGCTCTTGCGAGCTCAGCCGATTTAAGGAAATATTCGAGCGCAGCCTTGAAGTCCGATTTTTTAAAAGCTTCTCGGCCTTGGTTTTTGATATCTTCAACCTGTTTGAGCATTTTATTTATGGTTCATTTTCCTCCGGTTAGGATCTTGTCGTTGGCGCTCCTGATCAAGGCTTCAACATACTTAAAGGCTACTTTAGAAGTAAGTATGTTTTCCTAATTCAAGCCCCGCTTCGTGCCACACCTTATTATCTTCTAAGTCTGCTTAAGCGGAAGTCCTTTCCATCCAAAGTGAGCTCCGAGGATACACCCGACCACGAGCGAGTTGATATCAGTGTGCCCCCCGTTTATAATAACATCCTTAATTAGTGCCAAGAAATCCAAATTGTCTTTCAAAGCTCTCTTTAAATAATAGAAGCCGAAAGTCCAAGCAATTTTCAAATTTGAAGGGTTGTCTGTTGAAGGGATCGCAGAGTCTGTCAATTTCCACCACTATGCTAGCTACCCGCCCCATTATTTTATCCTTCTCTAGGTATTCGCTAAAACAGTTTCGATTGACTACTGCTTTATCAGATCACTCACAGCCAGTACGAAGACCTGGACTGCCTTTATTGTCAGATCGCCAGAATGAGTCAGAGATACTTCTTCCTTTATAAATTAAATGGCTCTTTATTAAGACCAATCCTTATAGATACTAGGTCCGAAGGCAACAAAACCGGCCAAAGGAGCAGCTCTCAAAAGAGCCGAATTGGTAAGTTCCTTATTTTTGGAAGAGTTGGCCCGAAGAGTCTAAATTGGTTTGGCTGCATCTTTAAGACCCTTGAATGCGTTTTTGATAGTTTCCGGTAGCTAGGGAGGATTAGTTGCCATAAATTACTTATATTGTTAGGAAACTTTCTCAATGTTGAACTATAAATTTTTTTACTTGATCAATCCCATCATTAGTGAGATTGAAACCTCTCCTTCACTCCCGACTTGGCCTGGAAGTAAATTTTGTTTACCTTTTCCAGGCAGTTCGAGAGCTGAGTCAGCTTACTTGGGGATATCCTTCTTCTTTTTCCCATTCAAAGTATTTCCTATAGAATCCCCGATAAAAGAGCCGAAGATAGCTCCATAGACGCGATCAGAAATAAGTGCATAGTCTTGAGAAACTTCGAGAGCTAACATGACTATTAATTAATGTGTATCTTTGGGTATCTCATTAAAATGCGGGGGTTGATGAATCCAAAAAAATCACAATTTCTTGCTTGTGAAGCTGGGGCAATCCTGCTGCTTTGCCACACTATGATATAGCTTGGTATTGCTCTTGTGCCTTTGGCTGAACTTTTAACAGATTCTAAGGTTTTTCTAGGCAGCTTGGAGTTTCTTATCGAGTTTCAAGGCTCTGCGATAATATTAAATGGCGGTCTGCAGATGCTAAGTTGTGGCGTAAATGTTGGCCATATTAAACAAGGTAATCGCAGACTAGTTTAATTTAAAAGAAATTTCAAAGGCCTTTAAGGATAATCGTGCGTTCTTGATCTTTAGACTTGCCACTCCTAGCTCGAAGTAGACTCGCCACAGCTGTTTTATATTAGAGATATCGTACTTTTGAAGGATCCGGAGGTACTACGCTTGAGCACTCAAATACTCCCCCAATTACAAGTGGCTGCGAGCCTTTATCAGTCTGAGCTACAGCGATAAATTCCTCTGATACTCTTCATAATTTTCGATGATAACCACTGCTCTGCCGAACTTTCCCACTCTAAAGTAGAGGAAGGAGGAGAGCTAAGTGATTTCAAGAGGAGAAAGGTAGGACAGACTATCCTTGAGCAAAGCCATAGCCTGCTTGCAATTGCATTTCTCAATTTATCTGCTTATAATCTAGTATATCTTGCGCTAATCCCAATAGCCTAAGGCCGATAGGCATTTCAGCTAGGGCTATTAGAGATTTTAGCCCAAGGCGAGCCTAGTCCCAATTAGCTAGTGATATGCTATTGGGTTTTATGGCTAGAAGGCCAGCAGTTAGGACAGTAAGTGTTTGGCCTAAAAAAGTAACCCGTTTTTCCTGAGTATCAAGGCGAACTCGAACAAAGGAGGGAAAGGACGCAGAGTCTTGACAATGGAGTAGGCGTCCTAGACCTGATTGTTGCTTAAATAGAAGTTAGCCTTCAATCTCATAAATTCCTTGAAAAGCTAAGTGTGGATGAATTCATTCTAGATGGCCGAAATCATCTGCTAATGATCAAGCTCCAGGCAAGTCCTGTATTTTAGAATCACCGTTGAAGCATCTTCCGGCAGGCCTTTCAGGAAGTTGTACGCCTACTCGTATAGCGATGAAATCTTCGCTGCCAATATGCTCTTTATCAGTCTAAGCTTATATTTAACATTGCTGTTTAAACTCAGTGCTTTTTACAAGTTGAATATCCCCTCTTCAATGTACCCTGCCTTCACTAGCATCCATCCCAATTCCCCGTACAATCGGTCCGAACTAGGAATTAGGAATTTTCCCATACAATTAATCGCTTCCTCTTACTTGCCTTGTTTCCAGAGGGATTTGCAGTAGAGCAGTCTTCCGTCCTCGTTGAAAAGCCTGTTGCGTTTGACAAGTATCCTGGCCTCCTAGTAGTCGCCCAACTTATAAAGAAGGAAGGCGTCCTTAAGGAGTTTAAGTTTGTCCTATTTGAGTTCGACGGAAATGTTGGATTTGGAGAGTTCATATTGAGTCTGGCTGCTCTTCTTGAGAGTGCGAAAGGAGTAGAAGAAAAACTAACTCTTTTTTTATTAATCATCAGGCTAGGTGATTTTATCAGACTTGGTCTCCTTCATTTCTAAATACATGGAGTGCGATTTGGGGTCAGTTTGCCTGCGGAAATCAGACCGTTTAACACTGAGCATCTGATCATTGCCCTGCTGTGGCTCGCAGTCCTTAGGCTAGTAAAAACTAATAACAGGATCCTAATTTTAATATTTATTTTATGAGTTGTTAATTATAATTTGAAATTATTGAGCCTAGCTGCTTTATATCTAATCCTGCTCCCTGGCAACTGCTTTTCGTTTTACTTGCTTCAGGCTTCTCCTCGTACTGCACTTTGACTCTACGAATCTGAACTCTTGTCGAGCGGTATGGTAGGAGGGCTGGTTGGGGTTGGTCCTGATTCTGGGTGAGGAGAGACGAGGGTGAGATGGCGAGGGTGAATTAGTCTTTGAGACAGGTTTGAATGTACAAATTTAAAGTTTTCGCTGTACTCTACTCTACAGCTACAAAATATTAGTTTTTAAAAACATAGTAAGTTGGTCAGCTGATAACTATAGTCCCAAGGTGTAAGCTTGAAGGGCCTACTTCAGTTGTCCGAGGCGATCGTGTGTCAGTCCGATATTGAAAAGGACGATGGCCTTCTGAGCCTTGGAGAGGTGATGCTTATTTGAGAGGAGCCTGTTGAATTCGATTAAAGCCTGGGGGAATAAGTCAGAATCGAATAGAATTAAAGCGTGACGATAAGACTGTATGCAGCAGCTTCGTTTGAGGTGAAATTTATGCATAAAAGGATATCATAAATCAGAATCAATATTAGTTAGAACAGTAAACCAGTCTGCAGTAGGGGCACCTAGGTAACGAGGCTTAACGGAAACTAATTATTTGGTAGTCAATGAATAGCAAATTATAATGATGAAGTAAAATGGAGCAAAGTTCAACTTGGACGACCTTGAAATGCAGGAGTATTAGCTTGGAAAAGGAGCCTTTGGAATCGTTCGGCTAGCCAAAGTAAAAAAACTTGCTGCCAAATTTGCAGTTAAGATAGTTATTTTCTAAACAGGTCAAGGGCTCGTAATTTCCTTACATCAAGCGATAGATCAAGATCCACAAAGCCATGAACCACCCTAATATCATCACGCTCGAGGAGGCCTTCGTTTTGGGAGATAACTTCATTCTGGTCATGTAGTTTGCCGAAAACGGTTCCTTGTTTCACTACCAGAACCGATTCAAAAACTTTAATTAGGAGCAGAGCTTCAAATTTTTTTATGGGACTGCCAAGGCTCTGGAGTACATGCATATCCATGACTTTATTCACAGGGACATCAAGCCGTAAAACATTCTTGTGGACGCCAAGCTCAATCCAAAGCTCTGCGACTTCGGCTGGAGCACAAACGACATATCTGCGAAAAGGAAAACTTTCTGCGGCACTTATTAATATATGGCTCCTGAAATGCTTTTCTAGAAGTAATACGATTACAGAGTCGATTTATGGTCATTGGGCATCCTGCTTTACTAGTTGCTTCACGGCAGGGCTCCTTTCAAAGGTAAGTCCAAAGCCGAGGTGCAGCAGAGTCTTAATAAAAACCAGCTTAGCTTCAAATAGGGACTGAGCAGCTCAGTCATGTAGCTCATCCGAGGAATTCTTAATCCTGACATTGAGAAAAGATTCCTAATGAAAGACATACTTTCTCATCGGTGGGTGATTTAGATGCTAAAGTCCATTAAACCCAAGAAAACAGGGCACAAAGCTCGTAATTCAATTGATTGCTCAGCTCTTGCACGGGCCCACTAATCCAAATAAAAAAGACTTAAAATTTAGCCTGTTCGGAGTATGGCTAATTTGAAGGTATCTACTGGCAGTAATTAGAATGAGCCGAAAACGAATTTGATAAGTAAGCACAAGAAGAACTCCTCTCAGACGAACCTAAGGCAGCTGCGAGGATACTAATTTTCAAGTCTGGTGGTGGAGAAGGGGTAGTTGCGTAGTTTAAAAAGGAAGATAATTTGAGTCAAAAATCAGAAAATTTAACAGCATTCCAACTAATTTTTGAAGAACTTCCCTTGTACAATCTTAACAATGATTTCCATCATCTCAGCCACTTGCTTCTAATTTTTGCAGTCGAGTTCATAGCTAATTTTTTATTTATGGTTCTAAACTTTTTTGAGAACAGTTTCCTTACCAGGGATATTCCTGACCTTCATTATCCTGTAGCCTCTTTTTCTCTTTGGAAAAGGGATCTGATAGTTCTAATCAAACAGCAAAATCAAATCTACCTATGGAAATATAACTTTTATATATCGTTCAATATGGGTTGAAGCTTATCAGAACGTTACCACTGTCCCACACAGAAAAATTATACTAATCTTGTTAGACCTTGAGCGGGAATTAGTGCTTCTATAGGATAACGGTTGGGTTGGGTGGCAGCGGGTTCGAGAGGAGAGTGCGCGCCAAAGTAGTTTTCCCCTTATTCTCGCCGATCAACAGCAAAGTTATCTCCATAATAATATAAAAAAATGTGATGAGAAACAGACCTGTTCTGCATGATGATCTTTTTTCTCTGACTTATTTATGACATTCGAAGGACTCCCTCACACCCTCCTTTAGGCCCTTGCTAAGATAGGAATATTTTAACCCACAAGTATTCAGCTCAAGGCTCTAGCAGCCCCTTAAAACAGCATGCTGCTCTTGGCAAAAGCAGGCACTGGAAAAACCTTAGCCTATCTCCTCCCTATCCTGGTAAATCAACTGAAAAACAGGACTTTCAACAAAACTATGATCCTCGTGCCGACACGATAGCTAGCCCAGCAGGTTTATCGAGTGACCAAACGACTGCTGGAAACATTAGGTTAATTCAAAGCTGTACTGGCAATCGGCGGAATCCCTTTCGAGTAAGACAGGCGCAACGTGAAGCGAGGGATGGATAGTTTCATAATAGGGACGTATGGGCGATTGATGTAGTGGATCGAGAAAGGACTTATCCAACAGTCCTAACTCAGTTTTATTGTAATCGACGAAGTAGATAAATTTTTTGAGGAAGGCTAGCAAAAGCTGACCAAATTTCTGAACAAGCTGCAGAGTAATAAGAAACAATGCCTGATGGCTACTGCAACTTGCTCTCCCCAGCTGATGTAATACCTGCTCAAAAGGATTCCTGATTTGTAAGTGATGGCCTGCTAGCCATAGCCTGAAGCTGAAGAGAGCAAATTAAATCTGAAGGGCATAAAGGTTTTTTACTTCTAAGGCAAAGAATAATTCTCTGAGAAGGCAGATTAGCTGGTAAGGGTGCTGAAGAGTCTGACCTACACCAGATGTCTCGTTTTCTATAATAGTCTGTCTGAGGGAAATAAACTATACGCCTATCTATCTCAGCACATCGATGCACACTTCTTGCACTCTTCCATAGGGCAATTCGCCAGGATGGCTCTACTTTCCAACTTGACATCCGCTCCTATCGTAGTTACTAGCGATCTGCTAGCGCGAGGGTTTGATTCGAAGGACATCGATTTAGTTGTTCAGTGGCAATTTCCTTATCTGTAGTAAGATTATCTACACCGGTACGGGAGATGCAGTAGGCGAGGTCAGCAAAGTCTCGGACTTCAATTCGGCCTTTGGAAAACTGAGAAATCCTTAAAAATACTGGAATAGCACAAATTCGACTAAAAGCAAGCTGCGGAGTGGCTGTCAGGAAACTCGGTGGCTGATATGCGTAAACAGCAAGTTGAGCTCAAGCCCGAGGAAGTATAAATTGGTTAATGGGAAGATTATGATGCTCAAAAGTAGGAGTAATTGGGGTACAATTACTACGTAGAATAGTAGGTCCAAGCGGAAGATAAGATCGGCTAGGATGAGATCTTATCCTGCTAGCTGTGCAGACAGGTGATGAGGGAGGCCTAGACCAGGCTGTCCTACAAGTTCATGCTTTTGGATGGGTGAATCATTATAAATTGAGAAGGAGCTTCAGAGATTTATAAAACTTGCGTTTGCCGTCGGCGCGCGGGTGGCTTAGCCAGATAACAAAAAGTACTCGGATCGGCTCGTAGATCTTTGTGTATTTCAGAAGCTTTGTGAAATTTTGTTAGAAGATCATCAAAACTATCATCACGATCCAGAAAAAGCACCATGAAAGTCGCTTATTACCCTCCTTAAGGCCTTTGATTGACTGCTATGAGGGGTAGATAAGCAGAGGCGCCAGAGTGACAATGAAGGGGAGCGGATTGAAGAGAGATATCATGAGGGTGATGAGCAATCCGACTAAGAAAATCGAACCACCAGGTTTATGAATGAGATTGGCAAAGGCTGCAAGGAGGTCGAAGTGCTAGTAGTCTTTGTTGATCCTATTGATGACCTCCTCGAGTATTCCATTGATCTTTTTGAGCATCAGGAATAATTAAAGATCCAAGCTTAAACTTCATAATTTTAACAACTTATGTCTTTGTATCATAAGATTTGTCAGCAGTTTACAGGGGAGTTGCTTAATGGGTGGTCAGTCCTCGCCCTTAAACTGCATCACAAAACCAACCGACTCATCTTGGGCGGAAAGTATTTCCTGGCTGCCATCGACCTCCCCACCGACAAGATCACCGTCATCTCCTAGGATTATATGGTGAGCGGAATCGCCACTGACAACGATAAAATTGTATTTTGTTGCTCTGATAATAAAAAGTTCTATGAACTGTAGTAAAATTTTGCTATAAAGGAAATCACCTTGCAGCCTGTCTTCAAAAAATCTTGCTTTTTTTTTAAGGCCAGTCAGAACAGGATTATTTTTGTGGATAGCAACGAAGACTCAGTGTATCAATTCGATAAATTCGCGGGGAAGAAGCTACTGTGGGGAGGCAAGGGGCGAGGCAGAGAAGAGGATAAACTCTCACTACCATTAGGAGTAGTAGAGGTGAGCGGATTGCTAATAATTTCAGACAGCTTTAACAATAGGTTAGTTGCTATAAATTAATTAACTGGAGAGTACAGCATTTATAAATAGTTCAATAATCTAAAATTGAGGTACCCTACCTGCCTCTTGGAAATAGAGATGAATCGAGTCGGCCTCTCAGATACCAACAACGAGCGGATAGTAGTCCTGTCTGTCATCAGTGGCAAATTGGTTTTCTAAAAGTAAATTCCGACAGGACTCAAAGTGGAGGCAATCGAATTTATAGACTAGTACTGGCTGGCTGTCAGTTCAGTGGAGAGGCAGCTTATTGGCTGTCTCTGAAAATAAATTTATATATAATCAAGATTTTTTTGACATGTCTAGATAAAGTCCTTCTTAGAGTGACTAGAAAGGGGTTGGAAAGTCCACAGCCACGTACTCGGTCTCGGTTACTTCTTGCTGCACGTTGGATTTGTAGGCTTTTAGAAGATTGAAGTGTTGGAAGTAGCCCTGCCTCATGTACTTAAGAATTGCCTTGACTTATTAAATAGAAAAAACTTAAGTTTTGACGGAGTAGTTGAGCATGAGTTCCTGGAGATAGGCCCAGTCGGACTAAGCAGTCTTCGAATTGCTTATTTAAAATTTATTATAGTCCTTGAAGAAAACGGCATGCACAATTCCGAGAAAGATTCTGGCCTTGTTTATTTGGCTCGGGGGCACTTATTTCTTTAGTTTAAGGTTATTTTAGATTCCGAACGTTTTGAATGCGAATTGCAGTGCGTAAAACTGGTCCTCAACGAAAAGGCGCCCTGATTTTCGGGGCAAGGCGGAAGGTAAGTTCATGCTCTCGATGTAGTCGTTAAGTATCTTATGCACAAACTGATCACTCTCATTAAGTGCCTACAAAAGAAAACTCTCAGTATAAAGTAGGAGGAGCCCGTCCTAGAGTGTTTAAGGTGCATATTTTTTCCTGAGGGCTGCTAACTTGGCCTCCTATTCTTCCTTCTTTTTGCGTTATTACTAAAGGCGTTGCGCCTAAAGTTCCTGCTATTTCTTGGATTTGGGTGGCATATAATGAATAAGTGATATAAAATGTGTTCGATCATTTCTTTTGGTGCTTAGCCTTCAGCCGCTCGAAGAGCTTGTCCAGAGGGCCGTGTTTTGGCAGGAATTTTACATGGCTGCCGTCTAATTAGCATTCGTTCGTTTAAAGCTTTTTGTCGAATTCCGCTCGGTTGATCTTTGTGAATCCGTACTTGCATGAGACGACAATTCTTTGTCTGCCCGGGAACTTGTTCTTGGCCCTCCTGAAGGCCTCAATAGCCTTGGGGACGTTGGCTTTCACAATTCGCACTGAATAAAGGATAGAGCCAATATTTACTCGAGCGACTTTGCCGTAGGGCTTTCCAAATGCTCCTCTCATACCTGATTGAAGTCTATCTGCTCCGGCGCAAGACAACATTTTGTTGATCCTGAGGACATGCCAGGGGTGAACCCTGCATCTCATGTGGAAACCGTCCTTTCCGACCGTCTTGGTCAAGTACTTGTTGGCCGCAACTCTGGCAGCTTAGAGAGCCTCTGAGCTTATCTGCTAAATTTCGTCTGAGACGATATGGACAGTGTAGGGAAAAGCTACAGCAGGTGCCTTCTTCCTCCCTATGTCATAGATCCTGATTTTAGGGTCAGGCACACCTCTGTTGTACCTGCTCTTCGGAAAAGGTTTTCCTCTACAGAATCTGTAGCATCGTGCTGGTCTTCTGCCCATTATTAAATTAAATTCGAATTCAGAGCAGCATGGAAAATAAGGAAAACAAACCATTTTTACGCAATTGCTGCAAAACCAAGGAGGGGGGAGCTTGCCACCACAAGCCCAGACCCAAACAGCTATTAAGGAAGACTCTCACCAAAAATGAACAAATGCTTATTTAGAATGCCAGTTAAGATGACACCAATTATGCGAAAATAGAGGTTGATGGTGTCTAGTTCTTATGCAAACGCTCAATGAAGGAGATCGTTCAGAAGCTGGCTGAACTAATTTCGAAAGAAAAAGGACTGAATTCATGACTAAATTAACTCACTCTTTGCTTTAACATAGCGACACAAGGAGCAGTACTGTCCAAGCTTGACCATCCTGAAGAGTCCAGGGATAATTCTCATGCAGTTTTTAAGCTAATTGGGATCTTTAGTATATTTGATGAAAAACCTGAAACACTGCTAGGTGAGGAAGAGCTTGAGGATGGAGGATTGTGCCTGAGTGAGATTTTTGATCATTTTGAGAAAAGTTTTCTAATTGTTCTTCTTGGTCCTTAGGAATCTATTGAAAGGCATTTCGTACTCCTTCCCTATCTTGTTTAGAAACTCAGAAAATATCTGGGTGAATATTGTCATGAATTCCTCCACAATAATCCTTTAGTTCGAGTTTTAAACCCGCTCTATACTTTACACTGACTAGTTATCCCTCTAGCCGTTGTCTCGCTACCCGTTTTCCCGCTACACAAACTCTCCGTTCTCTTAGCTCTCAAGAATTTCTACCACGTTTTCCTGCGATAAGAAATCCATATCACTCCTATCCTACTTCTAGAGGATGGCCTGCAGGAAGAGGTAATGCACAAACGACTGGGGTGAATATTTTCTAAGCAGAGGGAGACATTTCGAATTGTTGATTCTTGACAGCTAAGACTAAAGCTCTGCCTACTAATCATGCATTATTTTATATGAGGCCCGCACTTCGTTATTATAACTTCTAGCAACTCTATGAGCAGCGTGTGAATCTAGACAGCCACCGAAAGAGACTGCAGAGCATTTCCGTGAGACAGAGGTTCGCACAGCAGACTAGTGCCCCTCTCCGAGCTTTGAGATCGGTCTCGATGTCTTTCCGCAATTAAAACAAAGATAAATAAAGGAACATAGCTAGAAACAACCACCTGATGCTCCAGAAGATAATTAAAGTGTCAACATCGATACCCAAGCGACGTCCTGAAAGTCTACGTTCGCACAGGTCATCCTCAAGTTCTAAAGAGCCCTAAAAATTTAGAAGTTTGATCGGGAAGGTTGCCCCCACAATGCCGGTCAAGAAGTTCAACGACCATTTCAAACGCCACATGGACCTGCGGACAAGAATTATGAAGTTCAGGATGAAAAACAACCAGCCAGTTTAGAAGCTAAGGTAATTCACGGCACGACTCAACGAACGATCAAGCCACGAGAGACGGCAGGGAAGCTTCTTCTCAACGGGAGTATAATAATGAAAATGGTTAAATATGGGATGTTGAAATTACTTAGTAAAAGAATTATGTAAAATAAAAGGACTATCCAAGCCGTCTCCACGAACATCCCATTCGAAAAAGTTGTCGGAGAATTCCACCCCGACAGGAACAGGGAATCCTTCAATAGAAGGCTTTAAATCTTCCAGAAGCTCAAACAGCATCATGATCAAGTCCTTTCCGCTCTTCCTAAGGAAAAAATAGTCATCACTCTCAAGGATGGAAAAATCATCTAAGGAGTTGCATTTTAGACAACAGCAGGGACCATTGCAAAGTCGATTTCCAAAAACTTGTTCGAAAAATCAGTGGCCGCGAAAATCAACTACACCAGAAGAATAGCCTCGCCTCTCTCCTCTAATTGCTTCTCTGCTGAGGTCTAAAATTAAGACAATTAGAATGCCTTTGAGCTCCTTGATCTAAATAGACCGCTCTAAGGTGACTGCAGCCTTTAGCTAGTAATGTTCAATTCTCCGGAAGGGAAGCAAGTGTTTTGGCATTCATCGGCCCATATTTTGGGCCAAGCTCTGTAGAAACTGTATGGAGGGTTCTTGACTCACGGTCCGCCCCTGCAAAACGGGTTTTTTTATGACTGCTTCATGGGCCAGTCCAGCGTGAACCAGACTCAATACTAATCGATTGAAAAGTGTATTTAGGGCATTGTGAAGGAGAATCAGTAATTTGATAGGATAATAATCAACAAGAAGCAGGCCCTCGAGTTGTTCGAGTCTAATCCTTTCAAGCAGAGGCTAATTTAGCATAAAGTCCCAGACGACGCCCTGACATCTGCCTACAGGTGTGGCAATCTTATCGACCTTTGTATGGGCCCTCATCTCCCCTCCACAGGAATGGTTAAGGGGTTCAAGATAGTCAAAAACTCAAGTTCGAATTGGCTCGGAAAAACTAATTTAGACTCCTTGCAAAGAGTTTACGGCATCTCGTTCCCCAGTTCAAAAGAGCTTAATTAATACATAAAAATTCAAGAAAAATTAGCCTAAAAGGATCACAGGACGATAGGCCCAAAGCAAGACCTTTTCAATTTCAACGTTCTTGCCCCTGGGAACGCCTTTTTCATGCCGCACGGTGCTATCATGTACAACAAGATCCTCAACTTCCTCAGGAAATAGTATATAATCAGAGGCTATAAGGAAGTCATTTCTCCGAATCTATATAACTCATAACTGTGGAAAATTAGTGGCCACTACTTTAAATACAAATAAAACATGTTTTGCGTCCACAACGAAGACGGATAGTACGGTCTCAAACCCATGAACTGTCCAGGACATTGTCTCATGTTTGATATGACTCAGAAGTCATACAGAGATTTGCCTGTCCGCTATGCTGATTTTGGAGTTTTGCACAGAAATGAAATTCATGGTGCCTTAACAGGACTAACGAGAGTGCGCAGATTTCAGCAAGACGACGCACACATTTTCTGTCGCACAGACCAGATTTAATAATAGATTATAGGGGTGCTAGATTTTCTAGAATACGTGTATTAAGTAATGGGGTTCAAGTACGCGATTGAGCTCTCCACCAGGCCCAAGGAATTTTTGGGTGAGATCGAGGTTTGGAATGAGGCATAGGAGCAGCTCAAGCGAGCACTCAACAAGTTTGGAAAGCCTTTCAAAATAAACCCCGAGGACGGCGCCTTCTACGGGCCTAAAATCGACATCAAACTATTCGATGTTTATTAGAGGGAACATCAATGCGGAACTATTCAGCTGGACTTCCAACTGCCCAAAAGGTTTAATTTGCAATACCGCGTTAAAGAGACCTAAACGGAGAGCCTCACTGAGGAGTAGAAAAAGAAATTAAAGTAGGCGGAAAAATTAAAAAGGGAGCAAGAGAAGAAGTAGAAGAAACTAAAAAAGAAGTAGGAAAAAAACAAGAAATAGGAGGCTAACTAACGCTAATAAGCCAAACAAATTAATTAGTAAGTCAGAGAGAAGTAGCCTGAGGTGGAGCATGCCGGCATGAGCGAACAGGAGCTTTATGCGATCGAAAAGCCTGTAAAGAAAGGTTTCACCAGGCCTGTTATAATCCACAGAGCGATCGTCGGCTCGGTCTAAAGGTTCTTGGCCATCATGATAGAGTCTTTCGGAGGAAAATGGCCCTTTTGGCTTTCACCCAGACAAATCATTATCATCCCGATAGCAGGGTAATTTATCGAATATGCTCAGAATATTGTCGATATACTCAAGCTGAAAGGATTCAACGCCTAGATTGACTGTAGCAATAATACACTCCCTAAGATGATACTCAACGCACAGAACGAGCAATTCAACTACATCGGGGTGGTGGGCAAGTAGGAAATAAAATAGAACAAAATCGATCTTCGAGATCGAGACAAAAGCTAGCGAATTGGGAAATTCAGTTTGGACTAAATCGTAAATCTCTTCGAATCATTGCAGCCGAAAATATCAAAGCGAGAACAGGAGCTGCGCTAATGCGAAGATCTCCTGAGGAAAAAGAAATCCGATTGATCTAATTATAATATTATGCTATCACTACTGATATTTGCACTATCATAATCTAGAGAAGTAACGATAGCTGCCTCATTGTCGGACATAAAAATCTAGGAGGCTACCACGAAATTCAACATCATCGTTGTGGTCTAGGAGGGTTCAAGAGAAAAGGGACTGAAGTCAATCAACAATATCACCTAAGAAATTTAGTTAGCTGCAAAACAGATATGCACTAAAGTCATCTTATAGAAATATAAAATAATATTTACAAATATACATTACCGCAAGCGAGTAATTTCCAAAAGAAAATTGATTGCCAAGGTCCCTAATAGCTGTGAAGACCAGCTCGACAAATTCCTCAATAATTTCAAAAAAATAAGGAAAGTCCAGAAGTAAAATAACTACTTCAGCTCCACCGAAAAGCCGATCCTCGACCTGTTCAATTTCATCCGCTCCAGAGCCTTGCAGTATGCAGACTCAATCGATTTTAAACTCAAAGATATAATCTCAATGTAAGTTGAGGGTCTCGATAAGTAGTAAGTTCAGTATTTGAAGTAAACTTTCAGCCAGTAGCTCTAAAAAATATAACATTATGACAGCACCTAAGAATAATTTGACTTTGACATCGAGTTGAAGAGGATGGAGGGATTCGGAAAAATGACAGTAACTTTCCGCTTGGAGGAAGACAACATTTAGTCAAGCTAAAGTTCATCAGAGCACTTACTGAGCTAAAATTAAATGTGATCATTAAATTTAATCCTATTTTATGAAGTTATTGCGAAGAGATCGGGCTGTCAGGGCTAGTTGTTTAAAGGCCGAGGAGCTCTTCTTTTCTGAAAGAGCTGGTATCTTCGGAGGAGTGGTTGTGAGTTAGCTTGTTTTTAGCTGGAAAGGCCTAAAGTAGACTCCTCTCTCCTTAAGGACTATCTAGATTAATTTTTGCACACTCCAGGCTAGATCCTAATTATCCTTGATTTGGAGGAACTCCAAAAGCAAATTTTTCTACGCCTGCAATGAATCGTAAATTTACTAAAAGTCCAGGAAGTAGCATAAAGCGTTCTTTAAAAGGTCTTGATATTCTTCATCCGATAAGAATTTTATGTGACATCTTATGTATTTGAAGGGGTGTTTGCACCCGAACCAGAACTGTTCCCAGATTCTTACTTGCTCATCGAAATCTAGCGAGGAGTCGGGCTGGAATAGCTTATTCTCCAGGTCTTAGGGATTGTCCATAAGTGGGAATGTGTTGATTCGAAGTCATGATAGAATACAAATTAATGTAAGATTTTTCTGATTTACTTGCTCACGCCAGATACCTAAACAAAACGCACTAATGGTAACCCTTTTCAAAAGGAAACAGGGATGAAATTCTTTAGATTTTTGCGGAATAATTGCCTGTTTCGGTGCTGCTTGATAAAAAATTGAATTAGGCTGTCTTAAATATTTTCGTAAAAATCCTAAAGAGTATGCTATCGGAAGAGCAGAATGGTCAAATTCAAATAGTCAATTACATTGGTGTTAAATAACAATACTAGGATGAAAAGTTGTGGATCGTCCTTAATTTAGGATAAGACAAGCTTAATTTATACTTGGTTGACTTCGAGAGGGAGACTATTTGCACGAATAATTAGAGCTTGTAAATTAGCTAAATAATTTAAACAGATATTGATCTTCAAAGCTTTTAGCAAGAGCGTCTAGATTTCTAATATTTATCCAATGCTTAAATATTGAGATAAGTTATAGTAAGCTTATTCATACACATTATGAATCTATCCAAACAAGAAGTCCAATCTATCATCCTTCCCTCTTAATAAATATTTTAGGCTCTTTACGAGGCTGCTCACTTCTTGCAGGATATTAAAAATAGTTAGGATTATGTGAATTAAATTATCAGTAGCATGCTCTTAAACAAGCCTGTCAAAGAGCTACTTCTGTCACACAAATATTCGGCCTATGACATTTTCATGCTCTACAAAGACCATGAGAAAAAGCATAAAAAGCTGAATCCAATAATGTAAGAGAAATCAAACTAGAAAATCTAAGAATTGCAATCAAAGAATTAAAAACTAAGCCAATAAATTAAAAAAATTAGTTAATAACTTAATAAAGAAAAATATAAAATAGAAGGGCTCTACGGATAGATTAGGTAGTTACAACAAAAGGAGAAGAAAGAGCATGATTCTGGCAAAAAGATTAATTAATTATAGAAAAAAAATAAGGAACTTGCTTCAGATCTCGAGAAATAAAAAAAGTAGCGACGAGATCAGTATGAAAAGTATCAGGACCTTAAGGAGGCGCATGTCAAGATTAAGTAACAGCTGAAACAGAGCTAATCTAGAAGCTAAGGGTTGGCAAAAAGCGTGAAAAATTTCGAACAACTGAAAGGCTAATTAAAAAAGGTGGGTAATTAAAATCAAAAGAAATATTAATTATACAGCTAGTAAATAAACAAATAGATCTAATCTTTACACTGCAATTTGAGCATGTAATCTAAGCTGCTACGATAATAAATACGCTAACTCAAAGGTGAGTGCAAGAAGAGGAAAGATGAAGCCTAGTCCTTAACCTACAAGTTAAGCAAACTCACTCCCCAGCTAGAATAATCAAATTAAAATAACAAAAGTTTAAAGCAGACAGTCCTACAAAAAACCTCATAGATTTAAATAAATTTAAGAAAGTATTAGAACGAGGTTAAATAACTCAAACAAAAAATAGAGCGTAAGTAGGAATAATTGAAAATCAATATTAAGGAGGCATAATAAATTAAAGCCTCCTTTAAGCAAGTACTCCAAGCAAAGGTCCCAGCCCCTAATCCTACCAATAACAATAGTGGCCCCAAACAAAAATGAATTACATAAATGAAAATATCTAAATTATAATAAGCACTGACTCTCGCATCCAGCATTCTTGAGACTCAAATCTGGGTCTCTTACGAGCTTATGGATAATCTCTAGGAACTCAATATAGAGTTTTTGGGGCATACTCTAAAGAAATAACATGCTCTTGAATTCAAGGAAGGAGTCTGGCTCACATCGAGCTCGTTTAAATTCGCTATTCACATACTCAAAAATGTTTTGATCAGAAAATAAATACTTCTTTAGAAGAATGTTGAATTTGTAGACTGGGATTCCCTCAAGCTGAATATCAAGATAAGGCAGGGCTGCGAGCTAGTCGTTTTCATTGTAAATTATTAGAATAAGCATTGGCATACGGCTGCAGTATACCCCAAAGAATAGAAAATAAAAATCCTGAATTCAATGGACTCAATGCACAGCGTCTAGGACGTTAAGAAAAGAATTACTTAATTTATGCTAAAGAGTAGTTACTCTGTTGATAAATTAAGCGTCTAAATAGTCAAGGTAGATCAACAGCCCAACAGCAATGACTGTGGGCTTTACTCCGTTCGAAATGCCTATCTGCTCGCTTACATGTTTATTCACAATCTTTCTTACAAGGAGGCCAATGATCTTATCCAGAGCGGGTTCGAGTTCCGTCGCATCCTGTATCACATCTTCCAGTGGTGCCATTATTTTAAATAGAGCGAGCTAGAGCAGTTGAGAGTACTGTCAGAATGCATGGCCCAAAGGACCAAATGGAGCGACTTGATAATGCAGAATATTTTATCTCTCGAGAAGATGCTCGACTATTTTAACATCTAAATTCTTAAGAATAAGTAATACCTCAAGCTTAAGGGAGTCTAGATAGCATAAAGAGCTTAGCGATAGAAGCATTTGGAGTTGCAGCTGGCCTCCGAGGAGAGCCGAAATAAGAGATTGTCCGAGGAGATGCGAACTGAATCCGAAAAGCTCATAAAAGAGCTGGAGAATGCATCGCTTAAAATAATGCAGCTCACAAAATAAATTTAGTAATAGAAAAAGATCACAAAGAATATCTAAAACCTCAAAAGAAGCAATAGCAACCTCGCTTAGAGGCTTAAGGAGAGAAGCAAGGAGATCGAAAGGGGCAAGGATTAGTTGCACTCACTTCGCTATCGAACTCTCCTTAACTAGTCTCCCAAAGTTATTTGATTGATTGAATAATATCACTCATAGTTGAATTCCTGCGCCTACGACTGCAGCTGGCTTGCGAACTTGGTGATTATGTTTTAAAGCTGATAGAAGTACTGATCGATCCTTTGCTTGGCAGAGTAATTAAGCTTCTAGCTGTTGTAGGTGGTGTGATTGTCTTTAAGCGGGATTATAAGTGCGCGTAAACTATTCTGCTATCGTCTAATGCGCTTATGGTAGTTGCAGAGCGTATATGCTACAAGTGGTTATTTCCCTTAACAAATCTAACAATTTAATGGCATTATTAATAGGATAGGATTAATGAGACTGATTGCATTGTTGTCAGCCTTTTTAGCTCTTGCTCTAACTTCTTAGTGCACTTAACAGCTCGAAATTGATTGTGCCATTGATATTTAACGCTCTGTCAAGTTCTGTGCAGAGGCTGCTGAGACTTCTGGTTCCGACATAATAGCCGACATTAAGTGTGTGGAATACCTGCTGAGAGACAAGAATGCGTGCTGGCCCTGCATCTGCGCTGAGGCGAAAAAAAAGGGATGGAAAGTCAAAGGCTGCAATAGCTGATTATCATGTATTTTCATAATTCATTGTTCAAATAGGGTAAGAGGGCAATTAGCACACACCGCACCCATGCTGCCAGCCCACGCGAATGTACCCTCCTTCTCCCCAATCGTCGCCCCATGAATTTTTGAGGATCCAGTAGCTTGAGGATTTCATTCCCACCAAGAGCATCTAGTGGTTCAGCGAGTTGGGGTCGCAATCTTGAAAAACTCCTTGTTAATAAAATTGGAAGTTGGTTGCATCTATGACGACGGCTATGGTGGTTTTGAGCAGGTCGTGGGAGAGATCCTAGCATGAGCCCGAGAATTCAACGTCCGATATCTTAACGAAGGAATTCACTATTTTGCAGGGATTTTTGTTATTAGCATAAGGGTAATCCTTCTCAGTGGCAATGCCTTTTTCAGAGATATAATCATAAGCGAAGAGGCCTAGCCCGTAATCGCAGCCACTATTGAAATCATTGTCACAGTCTATCAGGTTTTGCTAAGATAAGGAGGTCAGAGTCCCTGTCTTTTTCTTATTGTAGCTCTCTACCGCACCCGTAATTGCAAATGCCCAATCTGCGTAACAGTTACCCTAATTTTTTACTGCTGTAACATGCCCTTGAGCCCTCCAGTCAATGTCTTCAAGCGAAAACGAATCGTGATAAGGACTAACCTTCTCCCCCAAGGATTGATGGCCATTTTTTTCCCTTAACCTGAGACTCTTGAACTCCTGGGCTTAAAGGTCGGCGAATTGGTTAAGCTTCATCGAGTAGGTATTTTTATTCTTGTTGTGAATAGTGACCTTCTCTTTGTTTTTGAAGTAGACTAACTTCCTAAAATGCTCCTCTTTTGCTGAGTATGATTTTCCGTACTTTAATTTCCAGACTCTCCACTCAGACTAAGAAAAGTCCCAGCCTGAGCCAAGGATCAAAGTGGCTGCGGCCATCAAAGCCAAGCATAAATCTATCATTTGATTATGGAAGATTAATTACCTGAACTTTAGGATCTTTCCTAGCCGCTAAAGCCGACCTCTTCAAAGTATTCCTCCTAGGATTATAGCAAGTTGGAACATAAATTTATCGAGGAGTAAACCCTCAGAACTCAGGAGCTGTACAAGGTTCAGAAGGAAATGCAGGAGATAGACTAGAGAGTTAGGCTTTAGTAGAAGAAGAAGGCCTAATTACTCAAGAAGTAGTAGCAATAACGAGAGAAAAAAGGATTTGCTGGCCTGAAAAAAGGTTTTTTTTCAAGTCCTCCCACCAAAAAGTAAAAAATATAAGAAGTAAAAGTACAAAACAAAAATCCCCTCGAAATTAAATAAGTGCAATAGGCTTTCAAGATCAACTCCTACCTTTAAGAAAACAAGTCGAAGTGGATGACCGATCAGTTTCTCCAAAACGTTTAAAAAAACAAGACTCTTTAAAAATTATTCACTAATCCTTAGTACCAAAAGGCCATTGCCCTGATGCAGAAGGATCCTAAGAAGGCCCTCTAGCTTTACGGTCACGACAAGTAGTTCATGGGGATGCTGCAAGAATTCATGAAAATGATGGGCGGACAGCTCGCCTCTGTGAAGCTTTGAAAATCAAGCATTTTACTGTTCATTTTATTACTCAATTTCCTCCTACTAGATTTTTTCAAGATTGATCCTGCGTTTCCTGTTTGCGCAAAGGACTGTTAGAAGGAGGATGGCAAGTATCGATATGATCGAGCCCCCTACCTATTAATAAACCATGGACCATCCCTTTTATATGTTCAGAGCTATCTCAATCAATTTTTTGGATTTGAACTAGCCGAGGGCAGTTTAGAAATACTTAGCCGACAAGTAGGTTTTCTGGCTGGCTTTGTAATGCTTTGCCAGCAAGTAGTTGATTTCATAAGAGTAAATCTTGCTACTGGGCTAAATAAGAGATTGATGCAGAATAGTCTAAAAGATAATAACAACCTTGGTTTCGAGAATGTCCTTTTAGGGCTTTAGAAGCTGCTTGGCCTTCAGATATTTGCAATAAAGTCTGGTATTGCAGTTGTCTAGAAGGTTGTTCTCAAAGAAATTCTTGCCAACTTGTATTTGAGACTTCATACCCTCCATCCCTATAGCAAGGTCAGTAAGCGGATCAAGAAGATACTCCCTAATTATGGTTCTGAGATCAGTTATTTCAAGGTCTTTTTCAATCTCCTGGATCTCCTAAAGACTCAGAGCCGATATGTCGTAGTGGATGTCTATCGAAACATTATGATAGTCGAGCAAATAATAGCAGTTGATGAAAGCGTGCTTGTGGCCAGTATTGGCTTGAAACAACTGATTGAAAAAGGCTGCCTTGAATTGCTGATTAAATATAGATTTGATGAGACCGTAATTGTAGTTCTCCCAAAGGTCAGTATTCTCGAAAATGTTTTTGTACTCCTGAAGAATCGTTTCCGCATTAACATTCAGATATCCGTTCGACATGATAAAGATATTCGCATAGCGCAATAAATATTTGGGGAAAGTGGGGTCCGCTATCGCTGTCAAGACCCGGTTCAGCAGGTAGCTAATATCCAATTTAAGGGGGTTTTAGTTCTATAAAAATAAGAGACCCAGATAGAATAATAGTGATTATTGGCGCTCTGCTTTGGTAATTGATAAGTTCAGCTAATTGGCTGCAGTCTTATAGTCCTTAGTGGTGCCCAGTCCTTTGTACTTCATGAAGGTTCGCATCTCGGATGTTGCATACTTCTTGGTCTTCACTCGATCGAAATACAAGAACGCCTGAGCATAGTTGCGCTATGTGAATTCGCCTTTAAGGTGTTTTAGTCCGAGTTGGTGATTGGCAAATTAGTTGTCAGGATTGCGTTCGCTTATGAACTGGAAGAGATTGTAGCCCCTTGTTCGGTTGCGTTTGACTCCACCAAAGCCGAGTTGAAATTGGAGGGCCAGATTCTAAATCTTGGAGAGACTGGAATAGCTGTGATCCTCACTGTATTAAATATTGACCATCTCTTTTTCCTCCATGATGCTCTGCAGATAAGGAGAGCGCGTGTAGTGGTAGAGTTCCAGATTGATTTTTTCATTGTAGAAACTCCTATTGAGTAAATCTAGCTACAAGTGCATTTTGCTCAGATTGCGGTAGATGTTAAGATTCTAGTGATGTTCGCTCTGGCTTTATAGCAGGCTGGCAAAGCCGAACTTGCTCTCTGTGTCATTGTTGAAGGATCCCACAGCCGATATCAATACGTGTTGCCTTTTCAATATTCTATGAATAGAAGCATTGCTCAATTTGCTTTCTTATAAGAATTTTTGCTAGTTAAGTTGATAGAGGATCTGCGGAGGAGCTAGATTGAATTTGTAGAAAGTCTGAATGACCCGAGTTGCAGGGCCGTAGCCGAGTTCCTTATGAAGATGAAAAAGGTATAGCCAAGCCTTCAGCAAATTAGGCTGATCCTTCTAAAATTCCGAGAAGCCCTTGAGGAAAAGCTGATGGGGGTCTGTCGCCAATATGATAGGGATGATAAAAATCATTGAACAGAAAATTAAAGTTAGATGATCACACTTTTAGCGAACTGAACTTGGCTACTGTTTTTGTGAACTCTGCGTACATCTTCTTTCGGTGGGAAGCCAACTCAACCTTCTTCTGTTTGGACTGCAATTTCAGAGGAATGTTCCGCTTCTAGCTGGACTTGTGACAAATCGAAGCCCGGCTCTGCGCGCAACTCCTGATCTCATGGTCCTATTTGATCACAGGACATATAATATTTTAAAGAGAAGGGTGCTTATACTATTTATTTGGTCGAGAAATCTGATGGAAAAGTACAATGTTTCTGTTGCGAAAATTGAGACTAGCTATCTTGGTGAGGATTTCCTTGTAGAGCTGAGGGTCGTAAGTCAGATTCTAGCTAAGCTGAAGTTGGAGTTGTTACGGACTGCTCTTTATCTAGCGGATAAAACATTTGAACTGGATGCTAAAATAGGAGTGCTTCACTACTTACTAAATAGTTGGTCTGGCATTACTGTCCAGTTTGAATATTTCTTAGAGGATTGATTTAAAGCAATAAGGAATTCCTTTTAGCAAAGCCTTTACTCCTTTGGCTGGCTGCTTCATGCTCAGGCCCAATAGATCCAGAGAGTTCTTACTGGCTATTCTCTTTAGAAGCTTGTCATCTGGACAGCCCAGGTATTAAAATTGCTTGCTTAGTATCTAGAAGATAGTGTTACCCTCAAATATAAATACTCCTCTTAAAAATATGTAGGCAATAAGGCACGCAGCTGACCAAAGATCGGAGGCGAATGAGTGGCTGCCCTGCATAATCACTTAGGGCGAAGCAAAGCGTCCTAAACAGTTCTGGGTCTAAACTTTGGGGAGACACTATTTTTTGCTGATGTACTTGCTTAATTAGAAGTCGATAAACTTGAGGTTTCCATGAGAGTCGACCATGAGGTTGTTAGGCTGGAGGTCTCTGTGCAATATCCCCAACTTTTTAATGTGAAGAAGGCCGAGGAGCAATTGGAAGGCTAGGTCAACTTGCTTTTCTTCGTCTAAGTTTATTAAAAAGGATCTTTAAAATTTGAACGGGAGATATTATTAAAGTAGACAGGCGTTTTTTCCGTCCTTGCTGATTTAAAATTTTTAGAGTTTTACCACTGTGGAATGTGCGATTTGCCGGAGGTAATTGACTTCTCTATATGTCCTTTTGGCTCTGATCTGAGTACCGAAGGGATCTCTAATAAGTTTCATGGCGTAGATGTGGCCGGTGAGGATATCTCTGACCTTGAAAACCTGTGCAGTCTTCCCTCTTCCGATCTGCTAGATGAGCTGATAGCCTTAGAAAAAGGGGTCGCACTGCCACATAGGTCGGAAGGACTAATAATAATAAATAATATTGGATAAAAATATTTCATTATTAGGAGTGAAAGGGTTGATTTAATCGGATAGTGTCCCTATTTTCGATATTTTGTTGATTAGTTATTAATACCGGTTGTCTTTGATTTTGGTGGGAGGGAGGGAGGACTAGGCTCAACAATTTTATCTTTTTCAATTAAGGATTATCCACTTTAGATATGCCTACTGGCGCTTATTAGAATTTCATATGATTGTTTTTGTGATTGTGTTTATGATTATTGTTTTGATTGAGCTTCTGATTGACTTTGTGGTTGAACTGCTGATTGCTTGAATTAATGGGACATAGTTTTAATTTGGCTTTGCTCTTACTGTCGAGTTTGATAGACTGGAGAGTGAGAGCCATTAGTTATTTGGTGACGATAGTCAATTCGCTGTGTCTTCTATTTTGCCTATTCATCTATGGCATAAATAAATTTATATATATTCTAAGCCATAAAATCTTGATTATTGAATTAAGTCGATCTCTTCCATCCATCGCTATTATAAGTCGATAGCAGGCTAGAACTTGGCATATATATACATTATTATGGATAATCCCAAGGACAAAGCTGCTACTTACGTGTTCACTTGCGGAAAAACAGTTGATTTCATCACTACCCTCGTAGACGATAATTATAATCTCATCAAACTCCCTTCCCATCTTCTTCCTTAAAGCAAGCCCAACCGCGTCATCAAAATCACACTCTAACTGGATTTGGATTAGTAAGCGAGGCGTTAGGCTGAATTAAGGGCAATTTGGAACAGCAAGTAATCAGCAGACGAGCAGCTCGAAACCAATTGAGAACCTGTGATTTGCAATTTAAATATAATGGGGAATTAGTGTAAAGGGTGTATGAAGGAATAGGTAAAACATAAAAAGCCGGCGAGACTGGAGATCGTGTAATCGTAGGGGACTCTGGAGAAATACGCGATGAAGTGCAAACTAGGCAGAAACTAATAAAAATTCATAAAGATGGAGAACATTTAAAATAAAAAAGATTATGCAGTAAGGTCTTATAAAAAATCTTAGATCAACTCGTCTCAAATCTAACTGCTCAAAAAGGAGTTCTCCGTCCTGAGAGTCCTCGACCACCCCAATATCGTCAGGCCTCACCAGATAATCAATGATAAAGATTACCTCTATTTCATCTATGAGTACTATGACGGAGGGAACCTGCACGAATACATTGGCATCCGGAACAAACTCACTGAGGAAGAGGCAGGAACCATAATTTAAGCCTTCATACGGACCATGAACTACATCTTATTCAACTACATACTTCACAGGAACCTAAAGCTTTAGAGCATTGTCTTCGAAAAGCGAGAAGACAGCATAACTAACTTCAGGATATGCAGTTTCTCTAACGAAAAATCCATCAAAAAGTATTAATAAAAGCAGAACTAGAAACTTAACTAGATGTTCTACTACGTAGCCCCAGAAATACTCAACGGAAAGCCGGCTTCACCCGCCTCTGAAGTCTACGCGATGGGGATAATAATCTTTAGGATTCTGGTTGGATTAGAGAAAAAGCCTTTTCTGGGGGATAAAAATAGTGATGTCCTCAAGGTTATTAAATAAGGAAATCTTAACAAGAAGGCTCTCATTTAATCCAAGGTACCCAAGTAGGCCATCTAGCTCATCACCAAAATGGTGGCTTTGGTTCCTGAAAAACGGATCACCTTGTCTCAATGTCTCGAAAACCCATGGGTCTTAAAGTTTTCAGGCAGAAAAATTGAATTAAAGGGTAACTACGAATAAAACTTGAATCAGATGAGCAATTACTACAAAGCAAGTAGACTTTCAATATCGGTTCAGCAGTTCATTTACTAGAAATATCATGACCAATAGTAGGCAGAGCGGCTAACAGCAATCTTCAAAAAGATCGACAAGAACCTCGACGGTAGCCTCTCTAAATAATAAGTGGAGGAGGCCAAGAATGACCCCTCTTTAAACGAATCGACCAAAATTCTAATTGAAGAAATTCTTAGAAATTTTCCTTAGGAAAACATTACCTATTCCAATTTTCTGCTGGCCTTATCCAACAAGCAGAAGCTGATAAACGAGGCCAGGATCACCGAAATTTTCAAAAAGATAGACGTGGATAACACTGGAACCATTTAGAAATAGTAGCTGATCAGCGTGATGAAAGGAGAGTAGAACTAGTAGGTGATGCGGATGATTCAGGAGGCTGATACCAACGGGGACGGCATTATTTCTTTATAAGAGTGGAAGCAGTTGATTCTAAAAAACCTGTGATTCGACATATAAATTTGATGTTAAAGAGTCTTGGCAATTCCGTCAAGAGAATCATGGATTAGTCTTACTCCAGCTATGTTGAGATTCTACTGAGACTTGACATGCAGCACCGAGTAATCGCAACGCTCAATTCCTTTAACAGGTACAAGAAAGTCCAAATTGATGGATATCCATTGGTTTTTTATCTCTTTCAAAAGAAAAATTCCAACCTCATAAATAGGCTGGCAAATTGCAAAATAGGGCCCTAAATATTCCACGACTCAAGCAACCCGCTTGGAATCCCTCCTCTCTTTTTCTGTCTGCTCAACAACATTAAGCTACCCTAGCGACCTGAATTTAACTATTTCATCAAGGACGAAGGAGGCCATTCTCTCGTACACTACTCTTGCTTCGAAGGCAACATGGATCTTATGTAGTTCTGTGAAACACTCAAAATGAACTTCAATGTCCCAGATAATTAGGGCAATACTCCGCTTCACCTGGCCGTACAAGGACAGCAGTAAATTGCAATCGATAAACTCATCCAAAAAAAAGTGAAAAGCACTCGGAACTTACAAAATTGGTAGCCGATCCACTTCGCTGCCAGCACGGGCAACCTGCCAATCTTCAAGAAGATCGAGTCGCTTGCAACAAGTTACCGATAGTAGCCTCCCTTTCTCTACCCAATCCACGTAGCGGCCCAGTTCGGAAGCTATTAGATCGTCAGGTACTTGATATAGCAGAACAAAGACGTCAATCTAAACATTGCAAACTCCTAAAAGTTTACTCCCCTGCATTTCTCAGTCCTCTCCAATAATTATGATGTAGTCAATTACTTACTGAACAGTGGTGCTCTTGCCAATCAGAAAGATCATTATGGCAACACTGCTCTGCACATAAGTGTGCTCGAAAAGAAGCATAGGAGTCTTGAATGCCTTTTAAAGTGCAAGAGAGTGGACCGCGACATGAAAAACGGTGATGGATTGACTTGCTACTAATTAGCCTAGGCACAAGAATAATGCAAAGATATGATCTAAATGATGAGAAAAACGAAGGTGTGAAGTAATGATTAAGTTCAGCTATATCTTGTTTAGAGACTATTACTAAATTAATTGATTGAGCAGTTATAAAATCTAATGTGAATTCTTGGTTAGTTTGGTGGATAAGCGATTGGAAGCATGTATTATAAATCC
Source organism: Craspedacusta sowerbii (assembly GCA_003687565.2). Lineage (NCBI taxonomy): Eukaryota > Metazoa > Cnidaria > Hydrozoa > Limnomedusae > Olindiidae > Craspedacusta > Craspedacusta sowerbii. The sequence continues at coordinate 101,805 of QQSS02180429.1, forward strand.
ATTTATGAATATCGTCAATATCATCTATGTCTTCTATATCGATTAATTTATTGATATTGAATGTTGTTGTCTTATTCTTCATCAAAATATGGCTGAGGTGATTGATTATTATTAAATATCTATTGTTGTTGAATAATGTAGTTGTCTTAATCTTCAACAAAATCTAAATTTCTATAAATTTCTGGAGGGGGCGAGTGATCCTTACTCCTGGAACTTACACTCTTTTAATCATTTTTCTAGGGGCTATTTCCACATACACTTATTTTGATTTTGTATTTCATCTTGTTTTGATTCCTAGTTCCTATACTTTTCAAAAAATCTATGAACTTGTTGGTTTCATGTCCCAATTCCCTAGGCTTGTTCAATAAAGGACTGAGGTATTTTTAATGAATAAATGTTTACCTGGATTTGTAAGCTGTTTTAGGACAAGATGGATAATTGCTTTTGTCTCGATCATAACGGAGATTAAAGCTTTTCTTCTTAAATGTTTTTTAAGTATAGAATTCCTATCGATGGTCAGAGTTCTTTAAAGGCCTTAAGTTTTTACAGGATTTTTGGCGAAAATCTATATTTTTAACTGGCTAAGTGACAAGGCGATTTCCTGTTCTTAAATACTAAATATCTAGGCTAGATTAAAGTTGAGGCAGCTTCACTTCTGTCTTTTTCAGTTGTTTTTTTGCTAATACTTTCATCTTAAATTTATTTATTAATGTAATAAATAGACTCCATTTAAATATTTATAATAAAGTCAGCTCAAATATCTCTTTTGGACGTATGTGTCCTTGTTGAAGTCTGAGGGAGAATTTCTCTGGGCAAAAGCTCTCTTCATATAAATTTCATATTAATGCTACTCAAATTAAGGCAGCCTGAGCAGTTAAAGGATCACACTCTCGCAATGCTCAAGGAGGAGCACTCGCTGCTTCATAATAAGCTTTCACTCCTGCATAAGGCAGTTTAAGATATCCCCAACCTGGAACAAAAGCTCATCTTGATATCCCAGGACAAATCCAAGATCGACCAGGGCTTTAAGCAGCAGGCCTCCCTGGTCAAGGACAACAAGGCCCTCCTCCAAAACGAGGTCGAAAGTCTGCGACTCTCGTTCCGGCAGAAGACTCTAGAGAGCAAGGATTTGGATGTAGAGCTCTAATCCTTAAGGAGAAGCATCGACTAAAAAAACATAGAGCTGGAAGCGATGGCCATCCGAACCAAGCAGTTGAGTGACGACAAGCTAGAGCTCTAGCGCTAGAACTAGGCTTTTGTTAAAAGTTTATAGGCAGTTAGGAACAAAAGGACTTAAGAGCTTTAAGACCTGCAGTCTAAATAACAAGTCCTCGATGAACTGACTAAGAAACTGGCATAGCAGACTCAAACTGATCAGACTCTGACTGCTCAGCTTTGCACCTCTTCTGCACAAATAAATTAGACGAATGTGCTCAGCAACATGCTGAAAGATCGTATAAACAGCCTGTATTATGATATAAGAGGCTCTGAGTCCATCCATGAAGCAGAGACTCTTATCCTTAAATAATTAAGCAAGGAACTTAACGATATTACCATCTCAATCGAAAAATACAAGACCTAAGCGCACCGACTCAGTGCAGCTGCCAACAGCTAACTGTAGAACGCGAAGTAGCTGGACTATCAGATCAGAAAAGGCGACACTGCTGTCAAGGTACTTCGCTCACTAGAATTACTTAAAAGAAATAGTCATTCTCGAGGAAGAAAATTCCATCTCTGGCCTTGAAAATCAAAAGCTGATAGGAGTCAACACTGAGATCAGCAGGCACATCATCGGCCTCAAGGCCCACCTGGCAAATCTGGAGCAGCACAACCAGCGATTATCATTCGAGATCGAGAGCGTGTGCAGAGAAGACAGCCTGCTAGGCCAGATTCTGAGCAAACGGCAGATGCGATCATGATTACTTAATGAGTCAAAGAGATTAAGATTTCAAGAAAGAGCCTTTCTAGATCCTGTAAAATTTTAGACTGAAGGGCAACCGAGCCGGCCATGAATCCGAGTCCTCGGAGGACAACAACTATTAGTTCGATAACGAGTCCTATAGCGACACCCACGATCTGCATATCGAAGACTTCTACAGGGAGCTGCTTGAGGCCGAAAGGGCAGCCTTGAAATGAACCACGCAACACTCTTATTAAAATGTCAAATAGTTAGCAAAAATACGAAATGGTGGCCGTCCAGCCTTAGAGCAAAGAGCTCCCGAACAAGCCGGCCAGTTTAATGAGTCCTGAAGTGGTAAAAGGGGTTGTGGACTTCATTCTGGGCCATTACGACAACAACAGCGACGGAGTGCTAAGCGATTAAGAGCTTGTTGAGTTCATATCAGATCTGCTGAGCCACTTGAACATAAAATTCTGTTCAGAGGATGTATAGAACCTGAAGGTCCAGTTCGACCACAACGGGGACGGGAAAGTAGACTTCAAGGACCTCACAGCTATCATCGAGTAAAGCTAATCTTACTTATCCTCGTGATTCATTTAATCTTAGCAACTTTGGCTTCCATCTGGAAGAATGGGTGTTCCAGCACCTAACTCATCTTGAGCCTCTGCTTGCAATCGTAGCATACCAGCTTCTCTATTAATGAAATCGCTTCCGGAGTAACGAAGTCGCAGTTCTCTGCTGTTATCAACGTCTACAGTTTAACCTTCTGGTTTATATTTTTGACGAGCTCGTATTTGAGTTCTACTCCAATGTCCTTTGAGAGCAGAGCCAGACCCTGAGTCCCAAGTATTTTGACGATACTGTCTAACTGCTAGTTATCAGTGTCTCCCATGAAAAATGGTTACCTTCTAAATAGCAGTCCCGCAAGGATGACTCCGAAGGCCCAGCAGTCTATCGAATAATCGTATTTGGTATATCCCAAAAGCAGTTACGGTGATTTGTAGTACCTCGAAGCTACATGAGGACTCAGTGAACCTCCTGTCCACTTCTAAGTGAGTCCGAAGTCAGTAAGTTTCACGTTGAGTGACTTATCCACAAGAAAATTTAAAGGCTTTATGTCTCTGTGGATCAATCCTTGCTTATGTACCTAGTTGATGATAGTGCCCATCTTGAATAGCAATTTTCTTAGCTGTACAGGGTTCAGCGCGAAAGCTGTTTTCCTGAAATTGACACTCTCAACATACTCTTGCACTAGGCACGCGCTTTTTGAATCAGAATCACATACAACATCAAGCAATCTGACTACACCTGGCACTTTGTCCAGTTGAATGTGAGTTGTGATTTCTCTCATCACTTTGTCCTTTTTAACTAATGAAAAGAGTACCTTTTTTGAGTATTTTGAGAGCGACTTTGCGATTGGTAGGAACATGAACAGCTTCAAAGACCATGCTGTACTTGCCTTTACCCAGCAAGTTAAGAACCTCATAGTGTTCCTGACAGCCCCACTTCAATGACTTCCCGTCGAGAAGGTCGACAGCTCCTCTGATCGAGTCTTCTGCCAGTTTCATTTAAAATTCAAAATTCAGATTAATATCTTCAAGTCGAGCTCCTGCTGCAATGCCTTGTAATTGAGAGCAGATTAGTTATCTCGTAGCTTGTCGATACACTTCTTGCACTCCAAATAATTACCCTCCTCCAGCCTCATGACCGCACGATTAAACACCAGCTATTAGCTGTACATCTAATCAGGATACTCTTTCAGATACACCTCGTAAGGCCTTTTGAGAAATTTGAAAATCACGGCTAAGTTATTGCGAGCTTATGGGTGTTTGGGATCGACTGTTAAGGCCAGTTGAAGTATCTTGGCAGCCCCAACAATTTATGCTGCCTAATAGACTACACAGGCAATATTGAAGTATATGTCAGCCAGAACAAGACCTTGACCTTCCTGCAAAGCTTTATTGAAGTACATTCCGAAAGAGTTGTAATTGCCAGCGTAAAAGCAGCAGACTGCCATATTGCAATACAGCTAGGCAGAGCCATGCCCTGTGAGAGCGAGTCGTTAGTATAGCTTTAAACTGATTTAAGGGTTGTGCTTATAGAAATAATAAGCAGCCAAAGAAGCAAAGGCCTCAAGATTGCAGCTTTCGCTGTTTAATACATTATTGTAACAAATAATGGACATCTCCTAATTGCCCAGCAGCTGGTATATCCTCGCCATCTCGGTTTAGTAGAGGGTTTAGTGACTTTGTTGTTAAAGGCCTTATTGCAGAATTTGAAGGGCAAATTAAGGGCGGTCAAGGCGCTGCAGAGTTCTGCTCATCATCAATCTTATATCAGCAAAGGGCTCCAAGTGCAGACATTTTTGAAAAGTCTAGAAAGCCTTTTGGTAGTAAGTAAGTTTGTAAAGGGTCCTAGCAAGTGCGAAAATCCACCAATAGTCATCTTTGAACTAAGGGATCAGGAGCACGTAGTTGGCAAGCTCATAGGCCTTGCTGAAGTTCTGCTAGCAATAGTAGATGTAGTTGAATAGAGCCTTATGTGTGTTCCGCTTCTGGGCTTGGTGACTCATGTTCAGATTTTAAATATCTATAAACTTGCCTCCTCTTTGGATTAGCGAGGCAGTCCCCAGTCGAAGCTGCCGTCCAGATTGTGTTTGCAGTCTTGTCCCCATCCTGCTCCCTCTGCTCTAGGATTGCCGGGTTGATATCCTTTGCATACCTTTATTGGCTCTGCTCTGTGCTCTCGTTGCTTTGGGGTGGTTTAGAGTCGTCCCTTGTCTGGCCAAAGGATTTGCTGTGAGTCCCTTCTAAAAAGGTTGGATTTCTTAGGTGTCTAAATCATTAATGAGAGTGAGCCTGGTGAGTGACTGGCATTTGATCTGCCAGGTGGCCTCGTCCTTGGGATTTTAAGAGAGTATTTTATCACATAAAGCGACTGCCCCTTTAAAATCCCCCCGTGAATATCGCGAACAAGCAATTGCAAATTACATAAATTATCTGAATCAAGTCCAATAGTGAACTGATGGTTATCTAGGGAACTTAAGAGCCTAAATGCAAAGCAGGGTCCCGTTTTCATAGGCCGTGTTATTGATGTATGGAAGATTCTAAAGAGCTGGTCCTTGCCGCACTCGCCCATATTTGTCGTATACTGACCCATGGCATATGCAGACCCATCCGCCAAACGCTCCTAAATATGGGATGGGAATGCAGCCGAGATGCGTGCAGACAGCTGAACACACTAAAATTTTAGAGCTTCCTCCATCCGACAGGAATACTTACTTGCCTTTATCAAGGAGCGTGTCCTTGGAGAACTAGAAATCTTATTGATGACATTCCTCCTTTGTCAATCTTCGAACAAAAACAGGAGTACCGTTCCACACTATCTGCAGCACTTAGCTAGGAGGCAGCTAGGCGATATCGACTTCCATGTAGGTGTCCCGATCGTATCGCTTCATCCCATTGAGTCTGCCCACTATGGCCACTGCCAGCATCCGAGCCACACCTAAATACGCTCCAACATAAAGGGCTGTGAGAGTATAAATCTGTGCCCTTCGCACCTCAGGCTCCTCCTCGTTATAAACTCGATTTTCGTCGAACCAGTTATCGATGTTCACCTTCAGATCAACGTGTTACCCGAAATTTCCTGGTCTGGATGGAGTCACGAAAAATTTAGACTTTTCTTCGAAGAGATGTGAGCCCGGGACGTTAATGTTCGACCTGCGGTTGAATTATTTAATAAAATTGAAGGTTCTTGCAAGTCGTGTTGTTTGCGTCAGTCCTCTGCCAATGAAATTCATTGTTGATTATAATATCATCCTTCTAACTCCACCTGCCCTTGAAATACTAATTTTGCGTCACCCTTAAGCAGAACCGTTTAACCTCTCCGACTCACTGTCAGACGACCCAATCCCATCTCAACCTCCACGCTCTAATTTTAAATTAAGCCTAAATTCCAGCAAGCAATAGCAGCAGCACAGGCCCCAGTTCCACAGGCCTATGTGAATCCAACTCCTCTTTCAAAGACAGTGAGGAGAATGCGACCGTCCTTAACAGTGGCGAACTAGATATTGATTCCTTCAGGAAAGCAATTACTCTAAAGTATTTTTCGGACGTTCTAAAAACTGGCTAGCAGATCGAAGAAAACAGCGTGTGGATTCCCTATTTGAAGTATATGACATTTGAATTCACCGACTGATGACAGCCCTTTTTAATTGTGTTACTCGCCGGTAAATGGGATAGACTCGGCTTGGTATTGTGGACTGCCCATTTCGACTACGATAAGGTCATCCTCTCTGCAGGCCATCTGCTGGATCTTGAGGTGGTTCTCAAAGTAGGTGGGTTCACACGGCTATAGCATATCTATAAGCTTCTTGAGACATCTTAGTCCGTTCCCACAGTTTTTAGCTATTGAACCATCCGAATTGTAGATTAGCCATTGGTATTTTCCTTTATCGGGAGTATTTTTAAGAATTAGAACAGAGTCTGCTCCTATTCCAGTTTTGCGGTGACAAAGTTTGGTTGTATGAGGCATAATTTCTATTTTGGGGTTGTGAAAGACTATGAAGTCATTGCCAAGAGCCTACATTTTGTAGAAAGTATGTAACAGCATAAAATCAACCAATTAAAACAGCTGATTATTGGCAGTAATATCGACAATACAATAATTCAGTAAACCTTGGTTTTGTTCTTTAGCCGTTGCTATCGTCTTAAAAGCCTTTCCATTAGAATCGCCTATAATTACATCTTATTTTTACTTAATTCGGCACGGCTCCCCTTCACCCTTCGCTTGAACTATTATTTCCAGCAGAAAGTTTGTTACAGTTAATCGTATGACTCTGGCAAGAAAGGGGCACTGGCATAGTAGGAAGGCAGCAGCTGTTTTTCGAATGACTTAAGTATATGGCCTCTGCTTAACTAATCCTGGATGATCGATAACATTTTCGAGGTATTTGTTAAATTTTTTTTAATTTTGAACTTTGATCTGGAGTTTTTCTGGCAGCTCAGATTCAGCTGTTTAATATTGTATAAATTCATTTTGTTGTGAATCGGGTTTTATAGAGAGCCGAATATTTCCTTCCTGTCTTTCATATCCGCCTCGTAATCAAAGCGACGTTTAGACCGATTCGAGCTCTTCTCCAGCATTCTTTAGCGAGACCGGACAGTCAAAGCCAAGGAATAAAAATCCCTATTTGTGATGCACATTAATGAAGGATAGATATTATGATAGTCACGTTTTTAGCTTTTTGCTCTTTACTTACAATTTCTAGATGATGGCTGGCCTTACTTGCTAGGAGAGCAATGTCGACTTCTGCATTTTATTTTTAACCACCACTGCTAGCGTCACAGTTCCACCCGGAAAATGTGAGGAGACCTAGCTAATCGAGATTCCTTCCAACACACATAGACCGTCTTGGAGAATGAAATTGGTAGCCTTCTTCAAGATGGGTAGGCCTTTGACGCTATTTTCGATAGAAGTGAATGGCTAGATTGATGTTAAAATAATAATGTCCAAGAAGAGCACCTAATTAATGTGAAGCGGGCGTTAGTCTAATCTCTCAATCTGAATTTCTAAATTAAATTTCTTGTTTTTTATCACGAATTTTGGAGGCTCCTTTGAAAAGACCAGTCTCGCGATAGGACTCTTTATTCTCAAAAAATTCTCCAGTTTCGCTTCTGGAAAATTATCGGGAGTTGAGGCCTACCCTTTTTAAGTTTGCCATTGACTTTATGTGTTGGTCTTGGAAATCGAATAGCTCATTAGATTGATGAAATTCTAGGCTTCCTTCATTTTCTTATCACAGGAAGTTAACAAATTTTGTAAGATCACAAATCGTTAGCAAAATGCTTGCGAGACTCGGTCTGTTAACTTTTACAAACTAAAAGCCGAGCTAGACCTTTAATTTGTAGGTAGTTCTTGCTCTTGTTATTGATTGAATTGACTTGATTTCATATCAATTAAGTTATTATGAAAAATATAAGATCAATGGAGTGGGCATATGATTCGCTTATAGCCGCTAGATATTTATCTAGCCTATTTTCATTCCTTTCCATTAATAGCTCAATTAAATTTACATATGGATAAAAATCAGTAATTCCAGTGAATAAAATCTTGGAAAATCAATCTGCATTATCAATAGATCATTCATCCCGAATTCATTGTTCGGCTCGTTGTATATAAAACACTAACTAAGTCCTTACAAAATAAGTTGTAGGGCTGGCTCTCAGACTGCCTTTATACTTTTGATTTATGATTTCTTCTATAGAGGTTTTCTTCTAGACATTTTCTGTTACTTATAATATAAATCTTCATTGAGATTACTTCTTTTACATCAAGTTAACCTTAATAAGATAAATGGAGATATTGAGATTTCGTCACAAAACCGCTTAATTACGGATCATGCGGTAATTGTTCTAAGGTATAAGGAAAGCCTATGAATCAGAGAGTATGTGCATATCATAATCTAACTATGGGTTGTATAATCATCTAATTTAAATAAATGATAATTTGAAAAGAATATGAAATCTTTAACTTCAGTTGGGCCCTTGATAGGCCTATTTATTTGACATTTTATCTTTTTTCATTAAAATTATAATGTGAATCTTAAGGCTTAAATATTTTTATATGATGAGACTGAACCTCTTGAGCATTAACTAACTATTTATAGTAAAATATCATTGAGCCATAATCATTTAACAGGAAATTAAGACCCCTTTTTTTGATTACAATAAATAACTGTATTTAGCATTAAAAAGATTTGAATCCAGAAGAACACTTAAAAGCCTAAATTCTCTAATAAGAAACAGAAAGAAACATTAATGATTAGACAAAAAAGCATTTTTGCTTTAAACAATAAATTTTGACTTGTTATTTAATTTTCATAAGCGAACTACTATTACATTGATAGAAATATACATAACATTTCCGTAGAAGTCTGTTAAAGGAATTTAACTCACGGATAACTCTTGAATAATCAAAGATTTTTAAAATTAATTATTTCGTTAGATATTAAAACAACTTTCTCAAAAAAAATTGACATTTTATATAAACTTTTTGAACAATGTTAATACCAAAAAAACAATCTTTTATAATAAAAGCAAGGTTTTTGGATGTAAATTTCAATTTTAGCAATTTCTTCCATTATCTATAATCAATTAATTATAAATAATAATGATTACGTATTTACTTCCGCTCATCGTCAACTCTCAGCCTATCCCAGGATAATATTACGAGATATCTAACAACTGCCTAAGTCCTTTGGGCTGCTGCATATCCATCGATAATTCAACTCTTTACTCTTTTGGTGGATAACTTATATTAGGTCCTTGCAGCATTCACAGCTCCTCATGGCTGCTGAAATAATAGGACGTAGGTTACTCGTTACAAAATAAGGCCTACCCAACTCGTTTTATTGGGGTTTTGGGAGACGCTGCCTAATATAATTCAGTAGAAGCTGTTACAAAAAACAGATTTTCGTTATATAAGTTTGAGCTGGACGGAGACGAAGTACAGGGCTTTTTGATAAGCTATATTCAAAATAAATCAGTCCACGTCCATATGGATCCCAGATAAGGGAAGAATTACTTGAGGTCCTTGGATGATAAATATTCAAGGTTTTCATTTCAGTGATTGAATCATTGTTAATATCTTATCTATGAAATTGAGTTCTCAGATAACTTATTCACACAAAATACTTTTACTTATCTTTTTCAGGAAGCATGTCATAAACTTTTTAGTCTAATCTCTTGTTAAATTCAAAAGAAATATATAACTATATTAGCCGTTCAAAGACGCTTTGGGGAAACGCACTAATATTTAGATCGGGCTCATATGATAGCTTTAATTACTTGGTACAGTCGATTAAAAAACCCTTAAAGAATCTTTTGTAAATTTCATAATAAAAAAGAAGGATTAAACTTGAATAATCACTTATCATACAACGAAAAATCTTGAGAATCGATCATCAATTGGTCTAAGCATATTTTTGGTTGTTGAATTCATGTAAACATTCAACTTTTCATAAGAGCTTAGTTTAAATAAGTATCCGAACAATTCGTCTCCTTCAACTTTAAATGTTGTAGTAGTGAAAATGCATCTTCTAACTGCTTAAATAGTCCTAATAAAAAGTCCGCCACCAACAATTCCTAGGAATCTTCCTTTATGGATTTTACTTTAGAATGAGAAATAGCTTGGATAGCCTTGTACCTATTGAGCATACCATAAAGCCTCATCTCCCTAGCAGCTCCCAAGTACAATATTACCGCCAAAGAAATTCACTCCATCTTTTGGGATAGTAATGCAGCAATTATCTTAGCCACATAAGTTTTGGAAGGCGTAATAATTGCCTGTTTCTATTTGAGAGAAAGCGATACCAACAAATAAATAAATCATTATATTTTTTGAATTGATTGAATCTTTAAAGAATTTGCGTTAATTAGATAAAGGTGATAAATTAAAAATGAAGTGATTTTCTTCTCATATAAGTGGAGTTAATCAACGAATTATCAATAAAGATCACCGAATCAGAAATTAGAAAAATGGAAAATTCCATTTATTCGGATAATTAATTATGAATTAATTTTTGATTTTTTAAGGTTAATTAAATTCATTCTAATTTTAACAATTTTGCCTTAGCCTTTTACTTTTATGTTTAGATTATGGCCCGTGACAGTCCTTGACAATTAGATGATCATTTTTATTAAAAAAAAAGTTCGACGATAAAGACTATTCAAATAAAGCAAATCTAAGCATGACAAATAATGCCTCACCATTGATTATCGTTAAGTTACTCATCATTAATAAGTTTATGAAAAAAATGGTGGAATACTAAATCTTTTGGCGATCTTCGAACTTTTTTGTTTTTTATCTTTCATAAATTTCCCTGTCTTATCTCTCAAAACTTATGGCTCTTAGCCATAGGCTCAATTCCAAAGAATTCTACTCCTCTTTCTTATTTTGGACCTGTTGAAGTAAACATTCATTTTCATTATTAAAACCTTAAGCATGGATCCTTATTATTGGTTGACTCGTCTAATTATCTTTCTTGAAAATTGTTTATTGGAATGATTTACAATGTTTTGAATGTTCATACCCGTCTGGTATCGACTTTGGGTCTAAGTAGAAGAAAATTCAATTTTTATTAGATCACAATATAGCTTCATCACTTTGGCACTCAAGCCTTTTCCATCCAATAACAACTTAAATTAACTTGGCGAAAGTCTAGCCGATTTTGATTAAAGATTCCTTTATTAAGATTCTAGTTGAAGATTTATTAGCGTTAGATATTAAATTTAATAGACTAAAAAAATACAATGATCATACTCAAATTATTATTGTCTCATTTCTTTGATGATTCGTTTTAAGAATAAAAGTCAATTAGTTCTTTGTTTATTAATTTTAATATTCTTGCTCAGTCTTCCGATTTTTCAATTGATTGTAAGTAAATTTACAAATTAAAAAGTTTCGTGCTTTCTCCTTGAGAATAGTCCTGTAGTACCATAAGTTGTGGTTGCAGGGTAGGTAATTAAAGTAGAAAAAACATAAAAGAGCTGAGTAAGATGGTATTATCGTCAAAGATACCACTCCTTGTTTTTCTAGGACAGTATTCCAATATATTAATTCATACGGACTAATCGAAGTTGCATGTGCTGATCCGCAGATAGTGATTCAACAACCTTATTTAAATCCACATAGGTATCTAATAGTGTATAATAGGAAAGGGATAGCTTCAACACTTGAGCAATAGATTTTATTATTGCTAAAATATCAATACTCTGTTGCATAGAAATAAAAGGATATGAAAAATTCTAAATTCAAAATTCAAGCAATGAACAGGAATTAAATTTAAATAATTACTAATCATACAACGTAAAATCTTGAATACTTATCGTCGATCGGCCTCAGCAGGTTTTTCATCGTTGATGAGTTCATGTAAACGTTCAATGTTTTTTTAGTGCTTAGTTTAAACAGATATCCAAGCAATTCATCTCCTTCAATTAGAAAAGTTGTTGTTGTTGAAAAGTGTTTAGGAACTGCTTAAATAATCCTTGATCTACACCCATTGCCAACAACTCCCATGAATCGATTTTTAAGGGCTTTATTTTAAAAAGAGTACTTGTCCCCGTCCTTAGTAACAAACCATAGGGCCTCATCTCCCTAGCAGCTGCCCAGCTCAAGCCAACTCCTAAAATGATTCATTTTATTTTTAGGGGCAGTAATACAACAATTTTATTGCTAGTCACAGTGGTTTTGGAAGGCGTAATAATTGCCAGGCTCAATCTGAGAGAAGGCGATCCCGACTAATAAATTAATCATTATAATTTTTGGTAGTCGATTGTTATCGATTTAATAATTTAGCGTTGATTTGAAATAATAAATTGAAAATAATCTAATTTTCGCTCTTATAACCGGGACAGTACAAATTTTAATCAAGGAATTGGAAAAATCGATTATTAAATCCATAATATTTTAAAAGATAGGCTTATTTCATTAAATTGTTGGTTTATTTTGATTGAATAAAATATATGTTATATTGCATGCATATCCTTTTTCTTTTTTTAAAGTGCCTCAAAATAATTTTTCAAAAGCAGTCCGTAACGTTTAAATTAATATTTTTTTCTTATTAAAATAAAAGACATCCAATTAATAGCTGTATGACAATACCTGCCGCACCTTGATTATTTTTCTTTTCTTCATTTTATAAGTACCTTTTTAAACGGATAATGTATTTCCAATATAAATCGTTATTTATTGACTTCAATCCCTTTCATTGATTTAGATTTTATTGATTCCCTCCACTAAAAGTATTTCTTAAAAGCCTTCAATTAGCCTTGCTCTTTAGCTCATCAATTTAACGAGACACAAGCTTAACTCATCCCATAAAAACTTTTCCTGCTTTATGCATTGTATTAGGTCAAAGTGTAAATTAAGATTGCTGGGCATTTGATTTAAAAGGGCTACACTTTAACAATTCCTAATTGGCAATTCATTAGCCTTTAAAGTTTAACTTTCAATTCAAAATAACGGAAAATATTTTTAATTTCTAAAATTTAAGAGTCAAAAGCAAATTCTTCGATTTCGATTGAAGATAAAGTAAAATGCTGTTTCAAAGCTTGCCCAGTAATTGTACTTATATAAACATTATTTGCATAGGCTGTCATTTATTGTTGAATCTATTTATTGAAGGAAATAATTTGAAATCTAAAATTAAATGTTGTTGGAGTCTCAATGATATAGCCTTGCAGTTTTCATAATATCAAATTTATGGATCATATGAAGAAGAATCTGGCGGACTTCCCATCGATTGATCTTAGATAATTTTTGCTCGTGCTTGTGTTCATGTAGAAATGAACTTTGGGGTTTTATGGGAATTATATTAAGTATCCCGATGTATCATCTCCTTACAACAGCAGTTCAAATTTTGAAAATCTGTATTTTGTTACGGCTTGAAGTGAGTTGAATTAGCCGGCGTCGCCATTTATTCCAGCATATCGATCATTGTATTTTTTATTTTTGAAAGAGAAACCCTTTTATCCCTTCTCCATGTACCACATGGATTAATCGAGATCACAGCTGCCCAGCTGCAGCAGCCCTCCATAAGTGTAAAGAACATCCCTTTTGACAGAGATACAGCAGCCCTATCTGAGGCCACATTAGTTTCTTATGGTGTAAAAGTTGCCAGGCTATGGGGTAGCTTAAATTAGTTGGACAATGATTAACAACATTATAATTGTTTTAATTTCAATAATCCGTAGAACATTAATAATTTGCTTATGAGAACAAATATTTGGTGTTGAGATCGACTCGAATCGCTAATACTTATCGATAATTGTTAAAATTTAATATAAAAATATACGAATTCTATGAGAAGGCAGAGACTCCTTCTTAATCTTTCTCTTTTAAGTAATTAAGAATTGGCACTTCTAAATTTGCGCATAAAAAATACAAGCAACTAGCAGGGATTAAATTAAAAAATTTCTATTCACACAATGTAGAATCTCGAATATCTATTGTCCTATGGTCTAAGCATGTTAATGCTCTTTGAAGAGTTCAGGTAAACATTCATATAAATAAAAGTACTTATTTTAAACAGATAACCAAGCGAATCATCTCCTTCAATAAAAAATGTTGTTGTGGAGTTATTTTAAGGAACTGCCTAAATAGTTCTAAGAAAATATCCGCCACCCAATACACCCATGTATCGATTTTTATGGGCTTTATTTTAAAAAGAGTACTTGTTCCCATTCTTGGTAACAAACCATTGGGCCTCATCTCCTTAGCAACTCCCAAGTTCAATCCAACCTCTGAAATTATTCATTTTATTTTTTGGGGCAGTAATGCAACAATTTTATTGTTAGCAATAATTCTGGAAGGCGTAATAATTGCCTGGTTCTATCTGAGAGAAAACAATACCAACAACAAAATTAATCATAATAAAAAATTTGTGCTTTTCTATTCTAATCAAAATAATGAATTTGCGTTACTTTATCTGAGTGGATAAATTGAAGATAAACATATTTTTTTTGATGTTAAAAGGGGTAGTCCAACGAAGAGCCATAGAGAGCATCTTCTTGGAAAGTTAAATAATTTCATTTTTTGAACGAAATTAGACTCAGATCAACCATTTAAAAAAAATTTGCAAATAAAAATGTTTATTTGATTTGATTCTTGAAATCGATTAACTTTAATAAAAACTTCAACCAAAACTAGGTGAAGTTCAAATTTTGTCCGAATTATAAAGCATTTTAGTGGCAATTAGAAATAATCAATAACTTATTTCAGTCTAAAAGGACACCATACTCAAATCCTTATCATAGGGAGGCTGATAAGCAATTATCTTCACTAGCTCGTATCAGCCAAATTATTATGCCTCTTTGGAGGGGTTCAATTCAACAGTAATTGCAGTATTCGATCTCTGGGCCTTTTAACCAAAGATCTGTAGAGGTCAAAGTTGTCACTGTAATTGAACTCACCAACTTTGAGAAAATCCAGTTTTAGATTTGATGATGATATTCTCAAAAAAATAGATAATAATATTCAATATTTTAAACATAAACTCAGTATGATAGATGCAAGCATTGATTATTTATTATCCATTTGACAAAATGGTAATTATCTTGATCTGTGGGCTATTTCGTGATTCATATTGAACTTTTCTTATTTATCCTTTTTTGTATCTCATACTTTCTCTTGAACTCTAGATTTTAAGCTTATGCCTCTTTTCATTAGTATTTTCTCCCTTGAAGGAAAATATAATGTTAAAAATATTTTATTGAATATTCCTTTGATCCCTCTCAAGATTCCACATGTGGCCTGTTCAAATAAACCAACCTTATTTAACCCTCTGCCTTATCTCTTTAATTGGCTGCCATTAGTAAAATATAGGTTTTGAAATGGTTAATGGAGTTAACTTCAATATTATATGCGACCCCAACCTCAAACCAAAATTGATACCCTCTGAATCGACTTCAATGTGCCTAATTTCCTTTTTAAAAGTAAATCCCACATTATGATTCACCTTAGACTACATCTCTTTAACCAGGACCCAGGTTAGGCACCCCATTTCAACTTAACCGATAAACTCTCGAATTATTTAATTCACATATAATTTTCAACATTAAATTTCAAATTTAATATTTAATAGCAATGATATCGCGGTAAGATTCAAAAAAAATTTTGTCTCAAATCTTGGATGGTTCGGCCTCTTTAAATTTTATTTTTGAATATAAAACTCTTTTAATTGAAGGAAAAAGCTTAATTTTGTCAATTTAAAATCTTTAATATCTCCAAGGCTTTATGTAATAGTCTCACATAACCAAAGCCATACAGTTTTTTCATTATATCAAATTTATGGATCAAATGAAGAAGAATCTGGCGAACTTGTCGTCGATTGATCTTAGGTAATTTTTGCTCGTGCTTGAGTTCATGTAGAAATGAACCTTGGGGTTTTATGGGACTTATATTAAGTACCCCGATTTGTCATCTCCTGATAATAAAAGTTGATAACTTGAAAATTTGTTTTTTGTAACGGCTTAAAGTGTGTTGTATTAGACGGCATCGCCAAGAATTCCAGCATATCGATCATTGTATAATTTATTTTTGAAAGAAAAACCCTTTTCTCCCTTCTCCATGTACCACATGGATTAATCGAGATTACAGTTGCCAAGCTGCAGCAACCCTCCATAAGTGTAAAGATTTTCCTTTTTGACCGTTATACAGCAGCCCTATTTGAAACCACATAGATTTCTTATGGTATAAAATTTTCCAGGCTAAGGGAAGGCTTAAATTAGTTGAACGATGATAAATAACATTATTATAATTAAAATTTCAATAATCTGTAACATTTAAAGGCTCATATTAGTAAAATATTTGGAGGCTTGAGATTCCCTTAAGCCATTGGATAAAGAATTGGCTCTTCTAAATTCAGGGTTTTATTTAGAAATTCCTATTCATACAGAATAAACTCCAATACTTTTAGTCAATTGGGCTAAGTATCTCTAACCTCTTTGATGAAATTCTGTAAATATTGAAAGTACCTATTAAAAATGTTATTCTTGTGGAAATATGTTAAGGAACTGCTTAATTATTCCTAATAATATACTGCCTACTATCATTTGTATCCTTAGATTGTTAGCAACAAAATTTTTTGAAGGCCTTATAATTTTAAAGCTTTAAGGCTCTATCTGAGAAAAATCGATACCAAAATAAATTGATCATCAAAAAAAACGAATAAAATTGATTTTTATATGACTTGAATCTTAATTGTCCATTAATTTTAATAACATTTTCTGCAATATAAAATTCTTAAAGATATGAGTAAGTTTTCAATAAAGATATTTGGAGTCATGATGTTCTTCATTTTGTGGATGTTCAAACACAAAATATGAATTATTAACATTCATTTCAATAAAAGGGCTTGGGGTAATTTTAAGAGAAAGATCAGGATACTAGTAGGAAATTCAATTTCAGAATACTCAGAGTTGCTTAGTTTAAACAGATATCCAAGATATTCACCTCCTTCACGTTGTTGTTGTTAGAAGGCATTCCCTTTAAATCGACTTAAATGAGTCCATGAAAGAACTCATAAAGAATCCAAACTTGCTTAGGCCATTCGACGATAAGTATTCGAGATTTTATATTGTGTGAATAGTGAATTAATATTTTGATTACTTTAAAATTACTTGTTAATTTAGAAGTTCGATTCTTTAATGAATTTAAGTGCCCATGTCTCGATTTGTAATTATATCATTAAATTTATAATAAACAGTTAAGACATTAGGATCCAAGCCGATCTGGATCTCAATTGCTGTTTTCTTGCCATAAATTGAGTTCAAGAGCGATCATAAAACTTTACCGATTATTGGCATTTTTAAATATTCTTAAAAAGGCCAAAAGACACCTGACTCAACAAAATTAATAAGCATTCCAATAGATCTTCGCTTTTGAATGCTCTGATGAATTTTCATCAGGCCGACAGCCTCTTCTTCGAATTAAATACTAGGATTGATTCTTTAAAATTAAAATGTACAGAAGGAATCAGATATAAAAATTACTATTCACACAAAACTAAATCTCGAATACTTATCGTCGACTGGCCTAAGCAAGTTTGGTTTATTTTAAGAGTTCATGTACACATTCAAATATCTCAGAGTGCTTAGTTTAAACAGATATCCGAGCAGCTCATCTCCTTCAATTAGAAACGTTGTTGTTGTCAGAATGCATTTAGGAACTGCTTAAATAGTCCGAAAAAATAATCCGAAGCCCACAACTCCCATGAATCGATTTTTATGGGCTTTATTTTAAAAAGAGTATTTATTCCCTTGCTTAGTCACATACCATAAGGCCTCGTCCCCCTAGCAACTCCCAAGTTCGAGAACACCCCCAAAGTTATTCATCTTATTTCTTGGGGCAGTAATACAACAATTTTACTGCCCACAATAATTTTGGAAGGTGTAATAATTGTTGGGCTCAATCTGAGAGAAAGCAATGCCAACAACAAAATTAATCATAATAAAATTTGAATTAATCGATTCTTATCGATTTAATGATTTCGCGTTATTTTATCAGAAGTTGATAAATTGAAATAAACTTATTTTCTAGAAAAAAAAAAGGATGGCCCAAAGAATATTCAAAGAGGCTATCTCCAAAGAATTTAAATTGATAATAACCGTATTCCTACATTCTCAATTAAATAGATGAAATTAGTTGAATATTGATTATCAACAAAATATGATTAAATTGTAGCAAGACAGCCATTGTCTTTTACTCAAAAAGCTTAAATAAAAGCTTAAGTGATGAATCGATAGCATTCTGTAACGCTTTATTTATAATAGTTCTTAATCAAACGATATGATTTCGGAAAAAACGAAACTCATCAATTAAGGCCCTGCTGAGCCATTGATCATCATTATGTTTCCTTCATTAACGATATTAATAAGTTTATTATCAAATCTTTGGTTACTGAATATTCAGGCTGATCTTCCTATATTCACAGGAACTTTTTTTATTTATTCTTTATTAATAGCTCGTCCCTAAAACTATGGCCCTCTGGCTTTGATAAGACAAGCTTATGACTCAAACCCTTAATAATATCCTTCCTTCCTTCAAATATTAAAAAGGATTTTGTAAATCCAAAGAAAATCATTACATTTTGGATTATATATTTAGTCATAATCTTTATAAAAAGCACTCACTGTTTATGGCCCATTTGAAGTTATAATCTTTTTCTTATTAAAATTTGATCATTTTAATAAACACCTCGACTTAAATTGTTTATTTGAACATGACTTTTGGATACCCAGATCGTTTATAACACAAATGCCATTCTGTATCGTCTCTCAAAGCCTTTTTTTGAAAATAATTTGTTTAATATTTCGACATATGGCTTTATCCCTTTAAGAGCACCTTAGCCTAAACAGCCCCAAATAATTTAATTTCCAATTCGAGCTGAGATGCAGTTTTCAATTTTTTTCGGTAAAAAGGTAAAATTTGTTTGTTTGGCTCAGTTGAAGATTTATTAGAGTTATAATGTATAAATTTTATTTAAAAAAACAACTGAAACTCTTAAAGTGTTATGAATAAGCAAAAAACAAAGTTCTATTATTTTTATCATGATGTGCATAGTAAGATCATATTTACAAAGTTAAATTTATAGTTAGTCTTTAGCCATGTTATGAGAACCCTCACTTGCATAATTAATAAATTATGGCCTTTACTACTATAAATAGATGGCATCCTTCAATAAAGCTAACATAGATAATTTCTTCATGAAAAAATCGCTCAGACTTTATTATCAAAAAATGAGATTGGAGCAAATTATTAACTAATATAATATCAATCCCTACACATGTAATTCTCATAGCTTATCTATTTTATTCTGCGTAGGTTATACTGTTTGCGCCTGCGTTCGACTGAATTTATCACCTCTGAAGGCCTACTCTTCAATCTTTTGTTCTTCCGTGAGTATTACTACAAAGCTGAGGCCTCCTGCTTAATAAGAGGAAGCTTTAACATATGAGGTTAGACCCTGCTGTTTTTATTTTTCTTTTGAGAGGTGATGGATCTTCTCTGCTTTTAATTGCTCTCTTCCAACAAGCTTTAGTTGATCTTGACAAGGACATCCTACCTAAACGATTTTTACTTAAGGATTCTATTTTGGCGCTCTTGTATTGCATTTTTCTCACAATTTAATTTTGTTACATTGAATTTTGTTAGCAGTTGTCTCCTAAGTTCAAGGCTTTGAATATTTTCTAATTATTCCAGCAGTTGATGCTCTTGGTGCTGGAATAATTTTAGTTTTTAAGAAAACTCGATAAAATTTTTCTGCAGTTGGTTTTTGTTAGGCTCGTATTAGGTACTGCATAGGGACATGATGTTGGCTAAATCCATTTAAAGCTGGATTTGATTGACCTTGTTTGAGACTTAGGCCATTTTCTAGAAATGCTTGGAAATTTTGTTATCATACTACCTCAGTTTGGGAATATTGAGATTCTCTGAGGCGGGCAGGTCTTGCTTTTAGCGAAGCAATTTGTTTTACTCCTTAAGATCTTCCAGAATGGTCATGTATTAGGCGACATTGTTCTCCTTTTTTATTACGTTCTTGAAAAGACTCGCCCTGATATTTCGGGCTCGACTTGAGTAGAGAAGAGTGTTGTATGTCTACTAAAAAAAGCTTCCTTATCCGATCACACAGCTTATCATCAGAGTACGACAATTTCCTCCTAAGCTTTATTTCAGTAGTCGAGTCAGTTTGGAACCTCGAAAAGGGATGAAAGCTGATGCCCGATTTCCTCGTTCAGTAGATTAGGCAAGAGCATGAATGCAGTTGCCAAGCGTAAGAAGTGACTGGTTAATCTTCGCCCCTTAAAGTTGACGAATTCCTTTGGGATTTAAAGAAGTCTTTTAGCTTCCTGCCAAATCGACGAAAATTAGCTTTGATTGGATGACATCTTAGTCTGTGCCCTTATTGGCTCTCCTTTCCATCGAGATTGTGAGCAACGAGTGCGACCTCGAGCTAGCTTAATTCATGAAAGTAGGCTACATCGTCCTATTTTTCATCCCTATTTTGAGCACTCCGATCAAATCTGAACTGGTCTGGATTTTGACTTCGGTGACTCCAATGACTGTGACGCCTTGCTTGACGTCTTATCGAAGCTACAGACCTTTGGTTTATGGGCCCAGCAGATCGAATATCGTTTAATTGTAGATTTCGAGAAAACTCGCCTTAAATGAAATATCTTTGGACGAATTGAGCTAACTGATTAGCCTTTTGCAGCTAATTTGGATCAGACCAATTTGGTGCTAATTGCCTTGCATGGTGTAGGTCTTTCCGCTGCCAGTAGTCCCGTAGGCAATTATTGTTGAATTGAACCCCTCCAAATAGGCATTGATAATTGGCTGGCACGAGCTAGTGAAGATAGTTTGCTGATCGGCGTCCCTTTGATAAACGTAGTCGAACTGGAAATGCAAAGTTCTGAGTTATTTCTTGTGTTTTTTTGAGTCGTGTTCGAGATTGTGTAGGACGAGGGTTGTGTCCTTTTAGACTGAGAGAAATGAATTCTGATTGGTGAGATTGGGCCTTATTCTAATTGCCACTAAAATACTTTATAATTCTTCGGACATAAATTATGAGCATCATTACCAGAGTTGAGGCGGCTGAACGTCTCCTTCTCTAGGTTTAATTAATTGTAATACTGGTAGCGGCTTTTATTATATTTCGTTGATGTATTAGGAGGTTTCTGGGAACCGCATCTAGATTAAAGATAGGACCAAGTTTAAAATACCGGCCTCGAGGAGCGAGGCTGAACTTCACGCCTCGTGTTACTTCACAGGCCGCAAAGTCAAAGAACTTAATACCTAGAATATCTGCAACTGCTGTTAAGGTTAAGTCAAGGAAAAGCTAGATTTTACATTTTCCCATCAAGAAACTTACAAGAACGGTAGTGGAGTCAGCCTGTTTTTCTACATGATCCTCCTCATCACTATCCTCCTCTTTGTTAAATTTTTCTTGGCAGATCTGCCCAGAATCGTAACGACAACTCTGCCTGAGTCAGTAGATCGTTCTAGCCTGCCGTAACTGATTTCGACTAACATTAATAGCCGATAAAACACTCCGTATCTTGACCTTGTCGCTGTAATTATTCTCATTGTGGGATGCCTCCTTATCCGTAGATTCCAGCTGGTTTAAGACATCAAAGCTGACCAAAAATAAGTATCTTAAAACGATTTTTCAATTTTCGTGAAAAACTTCCCGCCCTTCTTCAATGGCATTGAGATGATGTAGTCCACAATCAAGAACTATTTCGAAGATAGACTGGAACGTTTAATAACCATAATAAAAGAAGGATATACTGAAATTAACAACGATTAAAACTAACTTTACCAACTTTTTCAAAACAAGTAGAAAATAAGGGTGTAATACGTCTCATGCTGCTACAATGTCAGCAGCATTTCAAACTACTAAAACCTCCAAAACGATGTTATGAACCAGTGTCTTGATACTCTCTACGAAGTTGACAGGTATAATCCCGGGTAAAACTAGAAATATTTAAAATTACAAAACTATTTATAATTCACCACCAATTGCAAGATCGATTTCGCCTCGAAGTTCCAGGCCGATTAGTCTTTGGAGTTCAACGTTGTCTATTTCACCGGGAAATGCTTCGTGGTTTTTTCGCATTAGTGTATCAAGAACTCGTTCCTAAATTACTGCAGGAGAAATAGAGATTGGCTGCTTTTTGACGATTAAAATGTTTTGGAGATCTAATAAGCTGATAACCCACTAGCAATTAACTGGAAAAATATGCACTATACTGACAAATAAAGGCTGCTCAGGAAAATCTTGGCAATTCTAGCCACCTTAGCTATCTTGGTCTATACTTTTGCAATTATATATTTCTTATTTTAATTGAAGCAATAAAGTTAGAATTAAACAGACTATTTCAAGAAGTAGACAATCGGACTTATGTCGACCTCGCTTATTGTCATCTTCAACTACATCATCGACTTGGCCATCAAGAGATTGGTTTAGTACCAAAGGCATGTTTTACTTTCGCATTAAAGGACCTCCTACGTTATCATGGCATTTATCGCCAAGTTTGTCAATACATCCATGGTAGCTTTCCTTATTTACGGAATCAAAGATAAAAAGTTCTTTGGGAAGTAAGGACTATTTGCTTACATATCTGACCTTGTCCTCACAAACGCCGGAATCGTGATTTTCAGCAACATTGTCCATGTGGGGACAGCGATGCGCTGGCTCAAATTATTATACTATAAGATAAGATATCAAAACAAATACGATGCAGACAAGGTGTTCTTAAGTCAACAAATCCTCAACTAGGCATATTAATACCCACTTTTGGGCTTCTAGACTCAATATACCTCCATCCTTACCATCTTCGCAACAGTGATGTTCTATTCTTGGGGCTGTCCTTACGTCTCATTGATGTTAGCAATGCAGCTGCTAATGCTTTATCCTATTTACAGATATAACTATGCTAAGAGGTGTTCAATCGTCAATTAGAATGACCTGTACCTCTCCTACAGCTTGGTGCCATTCTTTGAGATTTCCATAATTTTATTCGGATTTTCGAACATAGCATTCCCACTGCTACTAGGCATACCTATAGATCTTGCAATCTGCCTTGTCAATGTAGGAGTGCCCTCCCTCTATTTCTTATTGATAAACGTGATCCCACTAAATTACCTGAAATACAAAATATTTTGCATTCCGCCCTCCTAAACGTACATTTCCTACGAGTAAGCAAAGAAGGGATAGAATTTTGGAATAGAGAGGCTGGTCGACACCTATATGAAGCACAATCCCGCATACCTATGAGCTGGATTAATGAATTAAAATAAAAGAGTTATTAATGGAGAAGAGGGAACTGTTCCAGCAAGTCTACCAATTATTTCTGGAGAACTAAATTAACTAGTCCGAAAAGAAATAACTGCTCTAGAGGATAATGAAGGAAAAGGAGGTCCAGGATCACAAATGGGTGGACCGGCAACTGGCTGTACTCAGGGCTGTTAACCTTTAGCTTCTACAGCTCAATAAAAGGATTTAACTTTCCACCGAACTCATTTATAAATTGTCGGCTAACCAACTCCAATCATTCTGCGAGTCCATTTAGCAAACGGTCTAAATTACAATCTATTTTAACTAATGTCGCTCCTTTCGATCGTATTTGCAAACCGTTCTTCCTAATTTGGGAGTTTTTTAATATTTACGAATCGAGATTGAGTAGACATGCTACTTGGTCCACTCCATGAAATAGGATAATAAGTTTATAGCCGTCTAAGGCTCAGAATAATATTAAAAATTAAAATATTTAAATGTCGTCCCCAAAATGTGGCATCTTCTTTAATGGGAGAGTCCTCTAAACTAATACTTGTAGTAGCGGGATGACTCTCTGCTTATAGGCTGGTTTCAGAACAACGCCATCTTCATCATTCAAGTTTAACGTAAACTATTATTTTAGGCTGATTGTTTCTACAATATAATTTCGCTAATAGAGCCTTATTTTTAGAGCCTGAGGTAACTTATCAACACGAATGAAAACAATCAGAAAAATATACTTATGAATATCCTTAAATTTCTGAAATAGAGACTGCTAATTCACAAATATCTAATGTGTGCTCATCTCATCAACCACATTGACTAAAGATAAAATCTATTTAGTTTTGATTGTAAGAAAACAGCTTAAATATCCTACGATTTCAGTTCCTTAATTATTAACTACTCAGGCTAAACTCCTAATTTCGATCCTCACATCTTAAAAACCAGTCTCTATAATATCAAAAAAACACTACTCCAGTCTTAAAGTTTATATTTGAATATTCTTAAAGGAGCCTTAAGAGAATTACTAAGTTAACGGCATCTTTACGTTTCATTCCTCTAAAATCAGCTGATTTACATAAGCAATCTTAGCTAAAGCCCCACTCTAAACTCTATCCGAAAGCTGAAGAAGTAACAGATAAGAAAAATTCCTCTCAGGAAAATCCTAATGATGCTGGATATTTAAGACGAACAAATAACTAAATTTGAATATCAAAGATAAAACTAGTATTTCGTAAACAGCAATTGCCTCATTATCAAAGAAAATTAATTGATCGAACTTTCAGTTAAACTCAGCCAGCCTAGCCTTTAAATCTTTTAAAGAAATCTGAGCTCAATTAGAAGGTTTAATACTAACCTTAATCGATCTAGACTTCCCAATAGTAGGACTGATATCCGAAAGACTGTGGTCAACTAGTTCCTTTCATAAGAATAGTCTGCTATTTCTAAAGCAGGTGCCAAAACAATCAAATTCAGAAAAAGAACTAGAGTGCTCCAGCCTGCCACAGACCCCTCAATCCTATAAAATCTAGATATATCAAAGTTAGTTGACTTCGAAAATAAAGATTTCAATATCCTACTTTACGAAGACCAGTCCGAACAGCTTAAATACGCCACCTATCCTTTTGTTAAGCTCGACATATTTTAGACTTATAAAATTTAAATGGAGACTTGGGCGCAATTTGTTATTCATTTGATCTACCATTACACCAAAAATTCAAACCCCTTCCATAATTTCCAACATGCCATCACTGTCCTTAATGGAGGATATCACTTCTTTTCACTTAAAAAGTTCAGGAAAAATGTTAATTAATTAGAAAGCTTTGCATTTTTGTTGTCCTGTCTGTGCCATGATGTTGGACATACTGGGCATACCAACCTCTTTGAAATTAACTCGAGATCAAAACTTTCGATTCGCTACTCGGATAGATCAGTTCTTTAAAATCATCACTTAGCAACTACATTTAAAATCTTATCAGAGGAGCAAACAAACATCTTGAAAAATCTGAAAATCTAAGATTTTTCTCGATTCAAAAGAATAGTTTACTAGTGCATCATAAGTACTGATAACAAACTTCATTTCCAAAAACTAAACTAATTCGAGCTCTTTGTCAAGTAGTTCTATTAAAACTAGTCAATTATCAAGGAATAGGCTAATTTACTGCTCATGCTAGGACTTACCACTCATACTGTTGATTACTATGGCAACGTCAAACCTTTTCCTATCAGTTCAAGCTGGGTTGACCTTCTAGTTCGGTAATTCAATTCGCAGCTGCAGCTTGAAATTTAAAATAGCTTGCCTGTGACCTAATACTTCAAGAATCTATCAGATATGCCTACAAGGGCTAAAAACTAAATCGGGTTTATCAGCAGCATTGTGCACCCCCTCTGGAAATCAATAAACAACTGGTTCGACAAGTAACTGGAAGTGCAAATTTAATGGATCGAGCAAAACCTGTAATAATGGAAACGCTTGTCGGTCAGCCAATGAAGTATTTATCATGTTATTATAATAGAAAATTGTAGGAAAATACGAAGTGATTGAGGTCCTCGGAAAAGGCACTTTCGGAACAACCTACCGAGTCAGGTATGACAAATAGGAATTCGCTTTAAAAATGATCGTAAAGAATGAGCTCACTCGAGCAGCCTATGACTCCATCTAGTTCAATAAGGTGCAGGAGCTGAATCATAGAAATATAGTAACAACTCTCGAAACCTTCGAGGACGCCAAACATTTTTACATCAAAATGGAACTGCTCACAGGCGGTACTCTTCGAAATCTCATAAAAAGCAGGGGCTAAATCGGCTTCACTGACCATTAAGTAGCTGTAACTGCAAATGCCCTTTTAAACGCCATAATGTACATTCATAGGCATAATATAATTCACAGAGATATAAAGCCCGAAAATATAATGCTCATCGAAAAATAGAACTTAAATTCTCTGAAACTCGGCGATTTTGGCCTTAGCACCTATCTGTTTAATCAAAGGTAACTCAACAAGTATAAAGGCACTCCTGTTTATATGGCTCCAGAAGTAGTCCTAGGCATCCCTTATGACAAATCCATTGATATCTGGAGCATTGGAGTGGTGCTATTCAGGATGCTCACCAAAGGAAGATACTTGGTTTCACTTGATTAGCAGGATTAGCTTGCTAAAAAGATGCAAAATTTTTAATATTAATATCAGCCAGACCTCTCAGAGAATGCCAACCACTTGCTATCTTGCCTACTGAAGAAACAGGCGAGATAGAGATATGTGCCTTTCCAGATCTTACTTCACCCTTTCCTGTCATAACAGCTCTAAGGACGGGTGCCATTGAACTACAATTAGTCGATGGCTGGCTTCTAAGACCAACAATCCTTCATCAAAGTCCTAAAGTCAATTTACTTCCTCAAATTTTCAAAAGATTCCAAAAAAGTAAATCCTTCCTAGGAACAATAGCTTAGTGGAAAAACTCTTGCTTGCAGTAAGAGCCTTTTCAAAATCCGTAAGAATATTCAACTCTTGGCTGATATCAAGAAGCGAAACTAGCTGGCAAGCAGTTTAGATAGAGTTAAAATAACTTTTCCCACTGACTGTCCTTCGAGATTAGCCGCTGAAAGGATCATAAATCAGTTTTGTATGACCTCCAATAGACCCATTGAAAGAGTCAGTAAAGTAAGGTTCTCTCTTGAGACTCCCAATTGTTCTAATGTAAATTAAGACCTGTCGACTCCAGGTTGCACTTAGGCCTAAAACTCATAAGGCCACATAAACGCAAGCTTCAAGATCCGCAAGAAGAGTCGAAATAAATAAAGAAACACAAGAAACCCAAAATCAAAGAAAGAGCGGCTACCACCCCAAATACCCACCAAATAAAATTGAGTATTTGATAATTGAAATTTGAATGTAAACAAAATCACTGAACTACTAATAGTATATCAAATAGCGGAACTATCCAAGTTCCAAGGGGACAGTCCCGCTCGAAATTACCAGGATAAGTAAAAATCCACCTCTGCAGAACCCCAAGGGGCAAATCAATAGTATCCTCAGATCCAGAAAGGACGTCCACTTGGAATGCATCATGCGTTACGAACAGCTTCTGCTTAAATTTTAAGAATTGCAAGGCCTTTACATCCACCAACAAAACAGACTGAAATCTTTCTAAAAACTGGCTCAGGGCCTTAAGAAAATCTTATCAAAAGAAAAAGTTAACACAAGCAAACAAGCCGGTCTTATAATTCTAAAGTCAATAGAGTTGTAGAGAGTAACATAGTAATTGATCGGACTGAAGAGAAGAATACTTGAGCTTGAATAGGCCAACTCCTTACTCTAAAAATAGAATTATAATTTAAATCTTAGAAATTTATAGATTTAAAGACTACTGAAGGAGTCTTAGCAGAGGGTTGATCATCTTGGCCAGACTATCACCCGAATGAACTAACAGCACAAACTCGACCTATCTTAGCTAGAATAAACCAACCGACTGAACCTTGACTCATTAAAACGCATCCATCAGGCTTAGCTTAACTAAATTGGCCAAAATCATGAGCGATAATCGCAAAGGCACAAATAATAGAATTAAAAACTCAGAAAAATAATAGCCGAACTCTAAGAAAAGATTAAAAATCTGCAGTCAGATAGGGCTCAGTTCGAGATCAACCAGAACGTCAAGTTCAATAATCTGAATTTATTGTACAATTAGTAGTGCTCACTGAGGTGTAATATCAAACTTTAGAAGGACAGGAACGAAGACAAGCTAAACAAGGAGATAGCCAATCTCAGGGCCATCCTCCAGTAGCGCTAAAGTAGATATAGAGATAGTCTGAACTCTTTAAAAAGTTAAATTTCTGATAAAGACAGGCAGATCGCCTAACTGCTCAAGAGGCTAGGGTAACTGTAGACAGATTTATAATCAGCCCTAGCTCAAAACAAAGTTTTGAAAAAATAAAATCCAGAGCTGAAGTAATTATTAGCTCAGCTTCAAGGGAAGCTATCACAGCTAACTGCCAAACAGAACTAGGACGGCTTTTAGATTAAAAGACTAATGGATAGAATTAATAATTTGTAGTTGGAGTTGAATGAGCTGAAGCTTGCAAACGAAAAATTATCTACGACTGTCAAGGACCTAAACAGCAGGTTGGAATAATTATAAAACGAGAATTAATAGCTACGGAAGAAGCTAAAGCACTTCAAATAACTGTCCTAAGAACAACATTCAAATATCGGCAGGTTGTCTCAGTTAAAGATATAATTATAGTCTTAGATTGAATAGCTTAGATGGAAATTAAGACTGGCTAACCAGGAAAATGAGGCTCTGAAGAAAACTGGTGCTGATCAGACGGGGCAGAAGGATGCGCTTACAAGGGAACTTGAAGCCTGCAAGGGCTAGCTAGAAAGGCTGAGACATCTTCTTGATGAAAATAGGATAAAGCTATAAATAAGTCAAAGCGAGCCGAGGTGTAACCAGTAATAGCATCGATCGCTCAGAAAACTAATGGACTAGTACAATGACAGAGTCATTTTCTTATAAAACTAGTACAATACTTTGCACAATTACTACAAATAAAAAATTAAGGAAGTGGACTACTGGAAGCTCATGGCATTAGATAAGGGGGCTGACTTGCTCAAGGCTGATAACCAAGCACTTTTGTTACAAATAACTACGCTTAAGCTGTAGTACATGCAAATAAAGTCAATCAATTTGGCACTCTCCGTTTAGATTGAGGCGAAGAATAAACAGCTTTAAGTATTAAGGCTGCGACTTAATGAGAGAGCAACCTTAGTTCTGGATGACTGTTGTTAACAGGAAAAAATGAAGAGCCTCTATAACGAAACAAGGCTTCTGCAGTCGAAGATTTATTCGCTGTAGAAGTAGCTGGCATAAGCTTTGCTAGCCGGCAAAGGCGCTTTAGCTGAGCAGTAGAACTTCATCTTTGAGGTTGTTAAGAATGTTAAGATTATTGATTGATAAATTATGACATAAAAAAGTTAGAGGCTCTTCGAGGCTCAGCTCTTTACTGACTATCTCAAAGGAAAACTAGTGGCCTTGCTTGACTCCGTTCCTGGGAAGAAAGTGCTATTGCTTTAGGAGGCTACAGCCTCCCTCATTGAAGTCGTGCTTTCAGCCAATATGAACCTGCTGTATTAGCATGGGATAATCTAATCCACAGGTGGACTCAATTTTGTGACCAAAATGGAGCCTTTGGATAAAAGCTTCACTAATATCCTCGTATTGGTAACTCCTACCATAAAATCAGTGAACCATTTTATACAAATATTTAGGAAATCAGCTGATAAGAACCTGAGGAGGAATTACATTCTGGCCTTTTGGCCGAGGAGAAACATGCTGGTCAGGGAGGAAATCGAAAAGGCTGGGCTTGGCGCTCAAGTCGAAATTAGAGATTTTTCATTTGACTTGATCCCTTTAGCCAACGATCTTTACTCCCTTGAAATGAAATGTTTTCGGCAAATCTACCTGGAGAAGGACTACAGCTATTTTAATTACATTGCATAGAGCATCCACAGAATCCAGTCGGTGTTCGGAAAAATCAGGAACTTTTATGTGAAGGGGACGGGTGCCAAAATAGTCGAGGAGGTGCTCAGGCTAAAGGAGGCTGAAATCAAGATCTAATAACAGTTCGGGGATATTTAATCCATTATTATCCTTGATAGGAGCATTGATTTTCTAACCCCCTTCCTCAAACAGCTTTGCTACGAGGGGCTGATAGATTAGGCCTTCGGATTTTCAGGAAACGTTGTCAAGATACCGAACAAGTTTCTCGACGAAAAGGAGACCGACTAAACAAAGATGAAGCCACAGCTACTGCAGGGCTAGAAAGATGGCATCTTCTCAATGCTAAGAAACACTAATATCCAAGCCTGCAAGAAAGTGCTGCTAAACAAGATTAGCTAAATTAAAGTGCTCTAGTAGGAGTTCAAGAGCAAGGCCACTGCAGGAGGTAATCTTAAGGCTCAGATGTAAAATCTTAAGAAAATATAAAACGACAAGGCTTTGGTCTCAAGACACCTCAAAATAGTTGACGCGGCTTTCTCGTATCTGAAGGAGATCGACTATCAAAAGGAGTTCATCATGGAACAGCGGGCCATCGACGGCGCCAAGGAAAAAGAAATTAGCGAGTACATCTAGTGTCTGCCCACATTTACACCTCCACTCTACAAATTATTGAGGATTACAGCTTTCACCTCCATGGTCGAAAAGGGCATTCATTCCAAGACGCTAAGGAATCTCTCCACCTAGCTTGTGCAGTGCTATGGGCTGTCAGCTATGCTCTCACTCTACAACATGTCCAAGGTCGGACTCATCTGCTAAAAATAGGCGACCAACTACTCCTACGATGATATTCGTAAGTAATTTAAACTTATCAACACCTAGCCAATCAATCACTAAAATCCCAACAACGTCTCTTTCGCATACGGTGGGTTCGTTCCATTGACAGTCAAGCTAGTCCAAGAGGCGGTCAAACACAACTGGAAATCCTTAGCAAAAGCTTTTAAATATATCCCCGGTTAGACTCTCTACCCTTAAATGCCCACAGTTCCGAACTGCAACCGCCCTGTGGTGTTAGTGTTTATGGTTGGCGGAGTGACGTACTCCTAAGTGTCTGCGATAAGACTGATAGGGAGACAGGAGAACAAGGAGATCGTAGTGGCTACGACCTAGATGATAACAGGAGAGAGAATCATAAAGAGTCTGATCTGATTAATTAAATGGACTTTAAAGCTATTGACAAAAAGGACTGGGTATGTTTCAAACTGGCAGGCGAGCAAATCTATTACGGGGAGGTCATGATTCTAGATGACAAGGGCAATGTGCACAAGCAAGGTACTCCGGACATCCAGGGTGCCCTCGTTAGGCACGGCAAAGGAATCCAAATCTACAATTAGAAAGAGGGAACCGCAAAGTATTAGGGCTAATGGGCTAAGGACAAGAAAAATGGCAAAGGAAAGTTCACTTATGCTGACGGCTCCATCTACTAAGGCAGCTTCAAGAATGATATGAAATTCGGAACTGGCAGTTTCAAATGGCTGACTGGAGAGAGTTACCATGGCAACTGGAGGCTGGGCAGGTTCGAAGGCGCTGGGCTGTTCACCAAAGGACTAGATGAGTTCAAAGGTATATTTAAGAACGGATATTTTCTGGAAGGGGACAAACTCATAAACCCGTTCTTAGGACACTAATCGAACGGTCTGAACAATTTCAAGCTCAGAGAAAAACAGAATAAGCTCAAGTATTTCTTCTTCGAAAAAATTACTGATTTGGGCAAGCTGGCCCCGCTTATCAAGAAGTCAACCTCGCAGAATAGAGTTCCTATCATTCTTTCCAGCGATAAAATCACAATCACCAAGGAAAAGGTCTTCGAAAACCTAGGTCGCCCAGTTGCAGAGTTCGATCTCAGGAAAGCAAGCATGTTGAAGTCAAGTGATAAATACAAATAATTCAAAATAAAAATACGGTAGGACCTGTCGAGATGCATCCTTAAAGGTTAAATTTTGGCTATCAACTTAGATGACTCAGACGTAATCTACGAACATAACTACTATCCAGATATTAACGAGTTGTATGACTCAGCCTGCTTCCCCTACGAGATATGGGAGCCTGAAAAAATGAAGAGGAGGGAAGTTTACTAGGCTGTAATCGGGTAGTACCTGGAGAAAACAGGGGTGAAGGGAGAAGTGACTCCGAACGGGTAGATGTCATTGGTGCTGTGGTCTAAATTCCAAGTGAGAGAGAACTGGGAGAACAAGAGGATTATAGAGACTGTAAATAAAAGATTTGCGAGCATCTTGCCTATAATCAAGATCGACATCATTATCGTGAGCTGCTGAATTTCATTTACAGATCAATTAAGCTCATATTAGCTCATTTCCTCTCAGTAGGTGGTCGCACCCGTAGTAGATCGGGTAGGAGGTGCTGGCTCGTATCTCCTTCAGAGAACTGTGCTAGTGGTAGCAGCCTCCTCCTATAAAATAAAAAGTAATGGAGTTCAGCTAGTCGATGTGCTTCTCAGTGTTTTCAGTTATTCTGAATTACTTTGTAAGCTAGCTGCTATTATTGTATATTACATGGTCTAAGATCTGGAGGATTTTCTGTTTGGAGGAGGAACCAACCACTTCTCGGAGCAACCCTTTGCCTTGTCTACCTACGGATTTAGCTATTCCTTTGAAAATCCCTGTCATTCCAGAAGATGCTTCTTCTTTTTTTTGATTCTTAAATTGCTAAATTTTGGCCGCCGCAGTTGTTGAAATTGAAGGGCAGGCAGCCTGAATTTTTTATATATTGTGAAGATCATCAATTGTGGATGTATACAGCAGCATGATTCTCGACTTGTCCTCAGTACTGCCCTTCTATCCTAAATACTCAAGCAGATCTTTCTCCTAACTGGATTTTAGACTCTTCTTGTTGATGATTTCGCTGCCTAACTCGAAGAGAAAATCTAATCTTCTTGTCTTGAGTTGCTCGAAGAGGGCACTGACCAAGTTGGTGTGCATATCGATCTTCCTCTTCCTCTAGGCCAATTAGGGTGCTAGTTATAGATTCGGTGAGTCGTGATTGATCGAGCAGGTCTAGGCCTTCCACTTTGATAGCTCCCTTTGAATAATTTCTGCAAATTAAGGCAATGGAGTATTCAGATTATCGATCCAGAGCGGGTCTTGCAATTACAGGTTGTATTTATGGGTATGTCCCTAGACTTTGACTGATATCTCATTCTAATGTATCCCAAAACAGTCATGAAGCATGGCACCGTAGTACCAGGAATGTAGGAGGGCACTGCCGATATCGATTTACCTTGGCAGAACTACGATCAGGTTGCTGTAAGGGCAGTTCTAGTTAAACTTGTTTTGTTTGAATGACTATTCCATTTGCTTCTGAGTTTACATCGGAACATCTTTGTGGAATAGCAAGTGCGGCTTGTATCCCACGCTTTTGGCGAAGTCGATGAGGGAGTGCTAGTTGCCTGTGAAAAGATGCTTATCCACCACATTATAATAGCAGGGGACCGATATTACTCTTGAAATTCTATTGAGCTTGGCTCCGACAGCAGTCCTCAACTAATCTGCTAATTAATTGAGAAAGGCCTTAGATGGTTCTGTGAGAAATAGCAATCTCACGTGTGAATAAAGCTATTTCTTGAAATCCTAGATTAGCTGCTTGATTATATCCTTCGTTGGTTTTAGTAAGTACAGAGACATGACCCCGCTGACCTTGTCCCGCTTGTTTTAGAATGGGAGGTGGAGAGTTACATTCATATCCCTTAGATCACCCACCTTCAAGATATTTGTTATAATTTTTTGAGCGTGCTTGTCGAGGATAAGTATCCTCCATACGGGCTCTTCCTAGCCAGCGTCGATGAGCGATCTGAGGAAGTCGGTCTGGAGACTAAGCAGCGAGTGTTTGCGCTTCACTTAGGTCATTCTCTCTAATTAAATCCAATTTCAACATTATGAGCAGCAAAGAGGCTACCCAAAAAGTAAAGAAGGTCAACCACTCGGCTCCAGTCAGGTAAAGAATCTAACCAGGCTCTGGGTTAAAGCCAAATTTGTGGGCTTCAGGCGATCTAAGGTCCAGCAGAACACCAATCAATGCTTGGTGAAAGTCCAGGGACTTGCTGACAGGGAAGACTCTAACTGGTATTTCGGAAAGAGGATCGTCTACATTTACAAAGCAAGCTCCAAGAACAGCCGAACAAATACCAAGTCCAAGTACAGGACCATCTGGGGCAGGATCAGCAAGGCTCACGGCAACAACGGCCTCGTGATAGCCAGATTCAATACCAACCTGCCCCCTCGCGCGATCGGTTCGACTCTGCGGGTCATGCTCTACCCCCAACGTGCCTGATTCAATAATTGTTATTTAACTTATATAAATAATATGAGCAAGGGGCAGAACAATTGCGTTGTATGCATGGAGCTATTTGGACGCGACTCTGTCAAAGTAACTTGTCCGTCGGGTGAGTCCGTCTGCAGGGATTGTTTTACTGCTTATTGTGTCTCTGTGTTTTCTGAGCCCAACAACTAGAACATTCCGCTAAAATGTCCCGTTTGCAAACAGCCCTACAACGAGTAACGCATTTTTATGATGCTTAGCTAGTAGGAAAAAATAAAGTATCTTACCTTGGAACTTCTCTTTTGCAAGGAAAAATTAAAGCCAGGTGAGAAATTTGTGAACTGTGTTAACTGTCCAAACGGTGTCATCATGGACTTAAGTGCTGACACCTTCTGCTGCACCTAATAAAGTTGCTAGACAACTATGTGTCTGATTTGTATGAAAGTTTGGACCTATAAGCCTTAGGACTAGTAAACGGATGATTTCTCATAGCGTTAGTTCTTTGCAGACGACCCCCAGTGGCATTTCTTTTGCCAGTAGTTCGCGTAGCTCATAAATAAATTAAAACGTGCTTACTAATAATCTATAACTAGCCGATGCCCCCATTGCAATGTCACTGGTGTTAAAGATTAGAACTGCACTCACATCAGTTGTGGTAATTGCTAGACCAATTGGTGCTACATTTGTTAGAAAGATTTAAAGGATATTGCCCACCACAATTAGAATTGGGTAGCTGACCAGAGTAGGTGCCCGCTCTTCCTGCAGGATGTAATTGAGAACGATGAGGCGCTTGATTAGGATTAACATGATGTTCAGTAGATATACCATACCGGTAAGATGGTTAAATACTTCACATCGATTGTGATGGAGAACAAGCCAGCAGTCATTTAATAATTATATCGACGCATGCCGTAGCTTTGGTATGGGCTGGTACCCTCTTAACTTCCGTATTTAAAGAACTATTAAGTTTTCGATAAAAGGTACCGTCCTTTCATATGATCATTTAATATTAATGAAATTCATAAGGCCTTTCCATGTGGCCCTACCTGTTCGCTAGTTCAAATTGACATGTGCT
Organism: Craspedacusta sowerbii; assembly: GCA_003687565.2. Taxonomy (NCBI): domain Eukaryota; kingdom Metazoa; phylum Cnidaria; class Hydrozoa; order Limnomedusae; family Olindiidae; genus Craspedacusta; species Craspedacusta sowerbii. The sequence goes on from QQSS02180429.1 coordinate 136,947, forward strand.
TTTTACAAGTAAACTCTAGGGGCCGGGGAAGGCAGAAGAGATAGAGAAAAGTGGCAGGATTTTAATATATTCGGACATCAGCTAGTCTGCCACACTGTTATCAATCTGAACAGATTTTCTAGATTAGAGGAGTCTCTAAATAAGAGCAGCCTACTGACTTTCTATCTACCTCATTATAAATTTATATAAGTTTAGAGCAGAATGTCTAAATAGGATTGCATTAAGGACGGCTTTTCGTTCTATGTAAGCGATCCTTCGAACAATTTCCTGCAATTCAAGTCTGCTGAAAAAGATTGCGGATTTTAGGCTGGATCAGTGTAGATTTCACTTCCGACTAGCAAATTAAAATAATCTTTAGTTTTTTATAAGGATATCCTTGATGTTAAGGAAATCTGTAAAGAAAATAACACCATTTTAAAACTCTATGATCATTATATCAATCTTAAAGAAAGCACTGGAGTTAACTGCCAGGATTTTTATTCATCTGTTGACGCGGATTAGGTGCCCGTACCACATTATGGCCTCGTCCTACCTGTTCATTAATTCAAACAATTATCAGATAAATTGGTCAAAAAGGGACTCAACTTCATTGTAAAACCGCATATCCGATTCGAAGGAAAACCGGGAGCACAATGGACAATGTTCTTCAAGGATCCTAATGGCTACAACCTTTAATTCAAGGCCATGTTGAATCCTTAGAATCTATTTGCGAAATACGATGTGTCTGAATGAATGCATTTTATGATCACATCTGAATCGTAGGAAGACTTCTAGCAACCTGTCAAGAGGAAATACATGCTATCGGATTACCAGTTTCACTAGACTTTAGGGAAAGGAACTTTCAGTTCCGTGCGGAAAGGAGTCCACATTTATACGCAACAGCCTGTTGCTATCAAGATTCTGTAAAAACAGTTCATGACTGATCCCAAGGACATAGTTCGACTGAATAGGTAGCTGATAATATTGCGCAAAGTGCGCCATCCCAACATTCTTTAACTGTACGAGATCCTCGAGGATCCGCATCATTATTTCATAATAACATAATTGGTTGAGGGTGGAGAGCTATTCGAGTACATTGTCGCTAGAGGGAAACTATCAAATCAAGCAGCATCTTGCTTTCTTCAGCAGGCTATCCACGCTTTAATCTATCTCCAGGCCTTGAAGATAGCGCATAGGGATCTTAAGCCAGAAAACCTATTATTGGACAGTCGTTACAATATTAAGCTAATCGACTTCGGTTTGAGCTATCTGTATAAGTAGGGCTAACTCCTTAAAACTTCATGCGGGAGTCCGTGCTACGCTCCACCGGAAATGGTTCACGGAAAATAATATTGTGGATAGAAAAGCGATATCTGGAGTCTAGGAGTGGTCCTTTACGCTATGCTGTGCGGATACCTGCCTTTCGAAGAATCCTAAAACTCGATCCTGTTTTAGAAAATAAAGAAGGGTGAGTATAGTATTCCTTAATATGTCGACAGTCCTGGGAAATAACTCATAAGGTTTATATTGAATGTCGATCCGGAAAAGAGACCGACTCTAGTTGAGATCCTTGCTCACCCATTCTGCAGGCCTAAACTCATCGTCATCCGAGGGTGGCTTACTCAGTACACCCCAATCCACCATAAAGTTATAACCAAATTGAAGTAGCAGTACAACATTGAGGGCATAGAGTAGCTAGTCAAAAGGAACAAGCACAGCAGACTGACAGCATTCTACAACCTATAACTAAAGAGGCAGCTCGAAAGTTAAGGGATAAGCATTTTTTAATACTACAGAGAGCACTAATAAGCAAAGAAGTAGGCCAAGGTCAAAAGAACATTGTCCCTTTCACTGACCTCACAAAGCACCAAATCTGTCACTGTAAGAGATAAACAGATCAGAAAGTATATCCACTTGTTCTAAAGAAAGCAGTCTCCCTCTTTCGTAGTTAAGCGTAGGAGCAAGACACCTTTCAAGAATGAGATCGCCCCTGAGAAAGCCAAAATCAATTAGAAAAGCGATGTGCTAAAGACATTAAACATCCCTTAATCGTTCATGTCTGGCAAGATGAGGTAGGTGCTAAGTGTACGACTTTCGAGAGAGTTGAAATGACTCTCACAGTCAATTTGATTTTATATTTAAATATGCAGAGACCCAACCCAAAAAAATAAGATATCTAAATTACCAAGGACGAGTTCAAAAAGATTTAAAGGGCAATGAAAAAACCCTAGTTTATGGGCCTGCTCAACGATTACATGATGGAAATCAGTGATCCCAAAAACAGGGCAGAGTATGATCAGTATCTCAAACAGCTCTAAAAAGACAAATAATTACCCAAAGGGACTAGACTTGTAAGGCCCACCCCTTAATTCTGCGTTAAGACTACCCTGATTTCACAATCCAATAAGCGACACCAAATGAAAATCTTTTTAAACTTTTGCTCTTGCACGGACCTAGAAAAACCAAATTTTCAGCAGACAGATAAAGGACAAAATTGGCAGTTACCTCACTCTGTCAATAAAATCAGATATGATCAAGATAATCAAGGGAATGTCTGCAATACGGTGGATATAGCTTATCATCCTTAAACGATTGAGCTCTGTAGGATGACTGCCTTTCAGGCTATGGTAATTCAGGCTGGCATTGAAGGTGCGACTAAACAACTTGGATAAAGAAAAGAATCACTTTCATTGGACTATAAAATCATGAGAAACCTTAAATGCAAAGGCGAATAACCAGCCTTAATGCTGATCCGATTCAGCTAATAGGGTAGAGCAATAAACTCAAACGAAACAGAGGGCTAGCGAGGCCAGGAAGGTAAATAAACAAAGCTGCAGCGCTAAATTAATAAGCAAAAGGATTAACTGAAAAAAGGCTAGGAACCTCCAAAGGCCTAAGACCAAATTCAAGTTTTCGATGATATCTAAAACTAGAAAATCATTATCACTGGAGTCTAGAGGCCCAAATATAAGCTCATCTACTCGTATCCAGTTGAGTATTCTGACTTCATCGACCAGAGAGTTGTCCCCATCAAGTATCCCAATCAACTCAACATTGACTTCTAGCTCCCTCGGGTTTAGACTGTTCAATAGTTGCTATTCTAGATGAGTGAAACAACGATCAGGCTTGAGGCCAAGGAAAAATATTTACTCTAATTATCGGTGTCATAATTGAAGATCAAATATCCGCTGATATGGTAAAACGCAAAGAGCAAGTTCGATAAAAAGAAAAAGAAATTAAGATTGATCATACCAGTCAATCAGTCAGCTTTGCCCAAACCAGAAGTCAAACAATAGCCATAGCCTATTAAAGAAGATTAGCCAGCTTAAAACTAGGTGAAACAATAATTGCTTGCTCCTTAAAACTAGGTGAAACAATAATCGCTTACTCCTTAAAGCTAAGAAGTAATTTAATAAGAGAAGCTATGGCAGAACAAGAATAAGCTTCTTTAGATTAACTAGCAAGTCACCTACAGGAATATTGTCAAACACTAGGAATAAAAAGTAGCCCTTATCTAGGAACTAGATGCAGATGACAATTGTCCCACAAACCAACCTGAAAAGCAGATTGTTTAAATTAAAAAGGAAGTCAAACAAATCACTTTCAAATTCCAATAAACACAGGAAAAGGCAACCATGGTATTCAGTCTTCCCAAATACAAAAAATAGGCAGTCCGCACCCTAGTACATTAAAATCATATTCTACTGCGATATGATTAATAGTAATAGCAGACTAGATTCGTGCACCTCTCTGTTCCTTATGATTTTCGAGACTAGGATGTCAAAGTCAGCAGCCTTAAAGACTTTATTGTCATAAATATTCTCAAGAAATAAAAAAAATACTGGGAACTTGCCTCAGTGGTTAGGCTGGAGTAAACTCTGGAGGAATTTGTGATGTTTTGGTAAAATTTGTATTTAATCAATTAAGAAAGGGAAAAAGCCAGAACGCTAAAACTTCAAGAGTAATAACAAGCCAAGCTAAAATTATAGCAAGCTGAGCGTTAATAATTTTAGAGGAAATAATTGTAGAGACAAAGGGTTTTTCAGGAGATGAAGTAAAAGCTAATGGAGAGAGGCAGTGGAAAGGAGTACAAAGTGCATATGATTGACTTTAGCAAAGTAAAACTAGTTTGGTAAGCTGACTGAAATATTTCTGAATATTTTTAATGATAAAATAAGGACGAGCTTTTAACTAACGAGTTTATAGGAAGGGAATCCTTTGTCTGCGGCAGAAGCAATTTCTTCTGCAAGAAATCAGGTTGCTGAATTAGTAAATGACTTTCATGGACCCTGCTTTAACTTTTCATCCTCGAATCAATTCCTAAGAGAGCCAAGAACATTTTCAAAGTAGGGTGAATTTCTTTAAAATGCGTAAGTTGCAGAAGTCGAGAACACCAGATCGTAACAAGTAGAATAATAGGGATATATCTCCAGCTAAGCGAAGCCAATCTCCGATAAACCCAAATAAACTGACTAATAAGAATTTGCCCTTGAGACGATATTCCCACAATCTCGTTTACTGATTTCATAAAAATATAAGCAGGAAACTCTGATTCACTTACTTATTTATTAATTATGATTATTTCCTAAGCAATCATAGCCAATCCGAATCCCAACTACAGGGTCCTTGCCACTACGTAGAACTTTATGGCGTTTCCTGTCTCCAATGCTATCATAATTCATTCGTTTTCAGCAGACAAAAATATTATTTTGATTAAGTCGCCTTTCAAATCCGCTATTTGTTCATGTCTTCTCATCAAGTAAGCTGATACCCTCTTATTAACCGCAGGATACCTGGATAATTGCAAGGGAGGACTAGCCATGTTTGAAATATTTCCCTCAAGTAACTAATACAAAGTAATAAAAAGCATTAGCTTCTAGAAAGGTGTGATCGGATTATGCAGGACACCAATGATAGACCTGCCTTTGTTCTCTGACTCATCGGTCGGACTTGAAAAGCACTGGTTCAAGTTGCCAGATCGTTCAAGAGTGGAAGTGGGTATTTACATTGACTGGGGTCTGTTAGCCTTTGGTAGTGTCGATAAATGTGTATATATTTACGAAATAAGTTAAGTCTAGCTTAAATTTGTAACTTTATTAAAGGGTCATCCGAATGCGATAAGTGATCTTTGTTCAGCTCCTTATTAAAAAGGGTACATTTTGGCTGCAGCTTGCAAAGACGGCAGTATTAGGTTATGGAAAATAGGAAAACATTCCCCACTTAATATAAAGGATTAGTATTTTATCGGCACTGATATAGTAGTCAGTTTATGTTCAGTTCTTTATGGGCATTAGTCGAATGTGAGCGCTGTGTGCTGGTGGAAGGCTAAAGAAGATTTGTATCTCTTTTCATCTAGTCTAGACGCTACAATAATAGCATGGTAGCAGTAAGACTCTGGAGCTTGGATAAATAGGTATCGATTAGGTCAAATGGCAGGCAATAAAAACGCCTTTTTTTCATTAAACTTCCACGATGGAAATCTCCTTGGAGTATCATACACAGGGGCTTTATACAAGTGGAAAGTTACCAAATAAGGCAAAAAATTATAATTTATTAGTGAGTCAACATTTAAAGGTCATTACAAAGCAGTAAGTGACGTCTGCTTTAACAAGGATGGTTCTGCTTTAGTTTCTTGCTCTTAAGACCAAACATCAAGAGTTTTTAGCCTTGACAAACGAGGTTAGTGGATTGAAACCTCAAGAGTACAAGTCCATGGTTACGACTTGAACAGGATAAGATTTTTACCTTCTGCAGTTAATCTTCATAGTAATTCCTGTGAATTAATATTAAGTGGAGCTGATTAGAAAGTGCTGAGAGTCTTGTAACCTTCAGCAAGATTTATAAACATACACAACAAGGTTTCGAATTCTTAGTTGAGACTGAACTTCCTTGATATTGAATCTTAACAAAAATAAATTATATCAAAGAATCCGATACAATATAAGGTCAGCAAGGAGGGTGGACTCCAAGTTCTTGGCCTTATGACTAAAACTTTCAAAGTATAATTCACAGAATAGTAGGAACCTGTCAGCTAAGTGAATTAACTATAACTTACTACTTAGGCAGTCATTGATGAATAGAAATACACTGAAGACTTCTTGACTTTGAAGACTCTCTGGCCTGAAATTAACAAACTGTACGGTCATTCACATTAAATTTCTGCTATTGCAATTTCTCATGACGGAAAATAATTTGCCTCAGCTTGTAGTAGCCTTTCTAGTCAAGATGCTAGCATTCTTATATGGGACAGTTCAACTTTCAAAATAATAAAAAAATTGCCTATCCACAAATCGACAGTGACCGACATGACATATTCTAAGAATCATCTGTATGCTGTCTCAAAAGATAGGCACATCAGCAAAACCAGATTATCGGATAAGTAAGTGTAAGTCTTTAGATAAATTCATCTTAGGGCAATCACTTTTGTAAGTTATAACTAGTTATTGGATCTTGTACTTACCGGCTCTAAAGACAAAACGGTTCAAGTCCAGTTTTAGAAGCCAATTTCTTTTACACTTGATGATAGAGTATCAGCTGGGACCTGGGTCGCCAATTCATCATTGCTAGTAGCAGGCACTTAATCAGGCTCTCTAGTTGTTATTAATTGTTGCAATAAGAACAAATAGCTAAGACTATTAAACCAAGTGGACTGTTGGCATTCAAAAGCAATAACAAGAATTGTGAGTTCCTAAAATCAACTTTGCAGTTGCAGCAAAGACCATTGCATCAGAATATTTAAATTGCGCTAGTGAATGAATTATAAAATATGGTTTATATAGTGATGCCATTGTTGATGTGTTGGTAGTTAATGTTTTGATGTTAGCTCAAACCTTAGTTTGATGAAAGTTAGTTCATGTGAAATTAATTGTTATGTTAATTAAGTCCTATTAATTTAAATAAAACGTTGTTTTAAATAAATACCTAATTTATTTATACACTGGATTATTGTCTGTTTTGTTCAATATCTTATCATATTCCAGATAATGGAGTTCCAAATGGAACATCCCAAACCTTATGGCTTATAGCATGTTTAGTCAAGGAAACCAAATGCTTAGTAGCTGCAGAGCGACTATAAACCTGCCTTTCATTAACTTTTAGAAGCAAGAAAACCCTTGATTCTTGATTTATTTCAAGGGTAAGACTAAAATTTAAAATAGAAAAACTACGAAATTATTCAGAATTCGCTCCAAGTATTGGAAAATCTGCAATTATTTTATTACGTCGACTTGTCATGTATGACATAGGACTCATGCTTAGGGGTTGGGGT